>CM034353.1:40703070-40882162 GCA_019925275.1 Mytilus edulis | reverse complement strand
GTCAATTGACCCCTTAAGGAGTAATTGCCCTTTATAGTCAATTTTTAACAATTTTCATTAATTTGGTAAATTTATGTAAATTTTTACCAAATATAGTTCTCTGTTACTAATGGGCAAAGTTCATTATAGATATAATTGTAAGAAGCAAAATCGTTCAGTAAAGTAAGAACTTCAAACACATCACCATCACCAAAATACAATTTTGTCATGAATCCATTTGTGTCCTTTGTTTAATATGCACATAGACCAAGGTGAGCGACACAGGCTCTTTAGAGCCTCTAGTTAAGTTTTGTTTTTGATAAGGCATTGTGTACTTCTTATGTTAGGATGATTTTGATTTATATGTAATTTTGCAGTCGGTTTTATTGAAATTTCAAATGTAATTATAAGGTACTTGTTCATAGAGAGTTTGTTTATCATTTTTAACTTCTATATTTCAGAGACAAAGACATTGTTGATAATTCGTTACGTAGGATTATGTTTGCATTTTCACTGCCAAATTGGTTTAGGAAATTGTTTAGTTATGTTGCCAAGATGATAACAAAGGTAAAACTGCTTTAAAAAAAACTTTTGTTTGTTAAATACATATCTATTTGGGAATGTCTTTTTTTGTTAAAAAAATACATTTTTGTTTTAAAAAAACCACTGTAATTTGGACAAAGTAACACATGTCTAAAGTATGATGCAATAATAATTATGATACCTGTTGTAAAAATGACAGCAATGAAATATTTTATTTCTTGATTCTGAGAATTCAATGGAAACAAGTTCATATCAAATCATTTGAAGGATATATTATCTGTTAGATGAACTCAATATAAAATCAAGGAGTTATAAAAAAAGACAGGCAAAGTTAGATTATTAATTTGTCTTCTTAGCAGTAAATTTTTGGTTTGATGATCAACAAGAGAAATTCTAATATAAAGATTTAAAAAGCAAAGATGATTATTATAAGAAATACAGTAAATAATTTACATGTCATGTTTACTCTTCATTTTACAAGCTGCATCAAAGATTTCTTAAATTCCTTTTATTAAAGTGGTACCCAACACCTTGACTAAATCTAATTCAACTCATTTATTTTCATTTAATTTGAATCAATATTTACTTTTACCCTTTGACAAAAATAAAAGAATTTCAAAAAACTTGAAATACACACTTCATCAGAAAATTTTATTGGATATATACATGTAGCAGTTTGACAAACACTTATTTTGATCATTAATTTGAGAAGCTTAATATTTCCTTAGAATGTGATTCAAATGTTCATCTGATTTTTACAGAGTTATCTTTCTGTAGTGTTATGTACCACCTTATGTAAATTCCAAGTACATATAATACAAAGTTTACAAATAAAATTATTTCTATCTCTTTTCCATAATAATATAATTTTAAGTATTGATTTTACTCCATAACTTATATTTTAAAAGATTTTGAGACGGCAAAATATTGATTTGATTTTTTGGTGACTTTTTTCAGGACCAGTTTACATCTATATTGTTACAGAGTGGATGTGGTGTAGAGTAAGTATAGTACTTAATTTATATATAAAGAGAACAGTCCTGGATGGAATTGATTTTATTTTGATTTTTGGTGTTTTAACGCCACTTTTAAGCACCGTAATTAAGCTATTTCATGGCAGCCAGTTTTTATTGGTGGAGGAAGCTGGAGTGCCCGAAAACCACCGACCTTCAATAGGAAAACTGACAATCCTAGTCAATTAAGATTGGAGTCGAGTGCACCTGGATGTAATTGAAAATTGTTGGACGAGAATTTACAACACGGTTAATAAAGGAAAGAGTGTTATTTACATGTGGGCTGATAGATGATGACATTACTACCGTAATTGCAGAAATTAAGGCTTGTATTTATAACTTGTCATAATAAAACAATGCATAATATAAAATCAATATCTTCAAGCATGAAGAAAAAAATTGTGGAAAACTGATTTGACAGACTGACACACAGATGGAATGCAAACCTAAAGTCCCCTTTGACAATAAGACCTTAAATACTGAATATTAATTCCCTTTAATCTTTTCAGATCAGTAACAGAATATTGGGATTTAGCTATAAATATAGAGGTAAAGTTACTACTATTATGTCACTTTTTTTTAACTCTTCACAATCCCCATTTATATATAATATATATAGAATAATGGCTTTGTATTTTTATTCTGACTTTATCTGCAAGAATATCAAGCGAGCCCGCCAGGGTGAGCTGATATTCGAGCTGATAAAGTCAGTATCAAAAAATTAAATGCCATTATTCTCTTTATTGTCAATTTGATATAACTGTATTTCTTTGTTGTTGAGAAAATGAAGTAAAATGGAATAGTATGTAAAACTACTTTTACACGTACAAAACATATGGATATTTGTTCTGTTGTATGATTGAAGTCGTTTGCATTTCATTGATAGATTGATGCAAATGGATATGAACAATTGAAGTTGCTGCAATGATACATGAATTCATTGCAAATATTTTTGAGTATCAAGTCCTGTCCATAATCTAAAAAGTATTAGGCAGTAAGATTAAAGGGAAAATGAACAGATTGCTGATAAACTTAATGTTTAAGATAAAAAAAATATTTATCAAGAAATACTGAAAAAGGAAACTTTCTGACAAAATGATGCCCTAAATAGATAAATAATAAAAAGAAATAGCTATATATAGGAGTAGCTTGATGTTTATTCATACCACCTTATTGTTTGGTAGCAGTTACTCTATTTATCACATTTACTTTACATATAATAATTTTATAGCTGTTTATCATTATCATATTGAGGACTGCCACTTAAAAAGGAGGGTAGCCACCATGGAAAACCAAACATGTCACTGGCATTTTAAATACCACTTATTTTCTATTTCTTGCATATTCACAATAGAGTGCAAAAATGTCACCTGCACAAATATTAATTGCTTTAAGGATCATTTGCAATATAGATTAATAGCTGAGCTATCATCTATTAGTTTTATTTGAAGATAATGAAAAAAGATTACAGGTACACCCTGAAAATTAACTAAATGTATGATGCTATTTCATATTATATTAATGTGTTTGGAGATGTATTAGCTTAGGTAGAATTTTATCTGAAATTTAATATACATGTATTTCAGAATTACAGAGCTGATTTTTTAAAGAAATGGAGAAATCACAAGTTAGATGCAGTTATTTGTCCTGGATTTGCCTTTACAGCAGTTCCTTCAGGGAGAGTCACAGATGTATCTGGTATTTAACTTTTAAAACAGAGAAATACAAGTTGCTTTTTTAGAAAAAAAAGTCAATGCGTGAACCTTAGAACTTTTTTTTTATGCAAATCTTATTTCAACTGAATTGTAAATTATACCTCAGTGTTTTCATTATCATCTGTGTGGAGGATGATATTTTCTTTTTATTGTAAATCAGGACAATTTGGGTATGTTGAGAGTGGTGTTAAATATATAGTGAGGAGATAATTAATGGTTTTATTTCGATATTAATTTTTACCAACATGAAAGGTCAAAATACTACCAATGGATGACACTTTTAGGGTTCTTATTGGTAGAGGTAATATTTCATCTAAGTCCAACAGCCATTTGATTTACTTTTCTGTGAAAAAAACCCATATTAGATAGATATAGGAAGATGTGGTTATAATGAGTGCCAATGAGACAACTCTCCATCCAAGTAATAATTTATAAAAGTAAACCCTTATAGGTCAAGGTACGGCATTTAACACAGAGCCTTGGCTCACACCAACAGCAAGCTATAAAGGGCCCAAAAAAATGCTAGTATAAAACCATTCTAATGGGAAAACTAACGGACTATATAAAAACAAGAAACGAGAAACACATATGAATTACATAAACAGACGACAACTACTGTACATCAGATTCCTGATTAAGGACAGGTGCAAACATTTGCAGTGGGATAAAACGTTAAAGTATGATTATTTTGCTTCATAAATTATGGAATGTTTATTCCTGCCAATAAGACAACAGCAACTTACTTATCATTTGTTTGTGCATGCCGTAAAACCCTGTTCCACATAAGAAATGGGTTTGGATCCAGCAAATACATTTAATTTGCTGCTTATACATGTATACTTAATATACCTTTCCTAAATCAGGAGCCTGTTTTTTGTTTGTTTGCTTATTATCGTTGTTTGGCATAAAAAAATTGCCATTAATTTGATGCATTATCATATATGTGCATAGTGGTGAAAATATACTACCCATGGGCGCTCTTGTATCTTGTTTGTATAACTGTTCATTAAACCCAAATTCATTGTTTCTTATAAATAATTCAACAAATGCAGTTAAACCTTTTTTGTTGGGAATCTTTAAAGGACATTCTTGTGCATCAATTAATTCAACTGCATTGATAACCGTTTCTTTTAAATTAACAATGATCATGTTTGTGTACATTTAAGTTACATCATAGGCAATAAGAAAGCATTCCCTTTTTATCTTGTGTGAAACTCTATTTTATTAATGAAATCCGTTGTATCTAGAATTCAATTCTAAAGTTATGCCTTTTCAATAATGGTTTTATATTAGGTCAAATAATTTCTCAATCTCAATCCATCTCGTGGGAAAGTAAAACCTATTGATGATCTGTTGTAAGGAACATTAATTAATGTACATTGTATCATACTAGTTGACCAGTTCGCAATGCCTCATTAATTATTTCTAAATGAGTTTTATGAATGTTTGGAAGACTGAGGTACATTTGTCCATGTTTTGAATCATTATTATTCTTTAAAAATTATACGTATGGATAGCTATTTCGTTTTTTTCTAAATAGATTTTCAACTATATATTTTATTATCATATAGCATATACATTTGTAAGTCAGTAAGCAATCAGTGTAAAGTTCTTTATTGCCATGTTTTAAATATATTGAATACAGGGGCGTAGCTGCCGTTAGGCACTATAGGCACGTGCCTACACATAATTTTTTCACAAATTTTTTTTTTTATTAAAAAAAATAATAAACAACGTTATATGTAGATGAACACCAGTGAAGTTGTCACAACTCTGATTATCGAATGTCATGTGTACACTAGTCTCTCGTCCATAGTGAATGGAATGTTGGATAGAATTGAATGTTTTTTATGTGTGTACCTTATATAGAAACTATAAACTAGAACTTTGGTCAGTCAGATCATTTCAATTCTATCAACAAAAACTTAAATGAACCTTAACTTAGACACATGAATTTTTAATTAGTTGTTGTTAGTTTTCAACTAGCTTTCCACTTTATCTTCACCCGACTTGCCAATGTTGGTCGTCCCTTTGGCTGTGCAGGATGTATGAATACGTAGTCACGTCTAGTCAGAATGGGGACATTTAATCTTATGCAGCAGCATAGTTGTAGAGAGAATGCCACTCTTTGGGGAGTTCGTAGTTGGTCTACTGAAAGGCAAAGTTTCTGCTCCTATCCAATAATCCCTCATTTTCCAATGCATGGCATTTTCAAATTTCCATACCTTCGTCCTGTACAACACCTATTACAAGACTAAGCTCCCTGTTGCGTTATTGTAAGCGTTATTGTAAATAATCAATTTGGTTTTTTTGTTCTAAACTTGCATACATATTTTACACTGGATGTTTAAAAATCAATCTATCAACTAGCTTCCAGCATATAGTTTTGAGTACTCTCAGATCTACGTGTAATGACCACAATTATTCAAATTCCTAAGCAGGTAGGGATTTTACAGAAAGAAACACGAATTTCTTGAATTTTGTTACGTTAGTATGAACACAGAACAGAACATTTGCATTAGGCATCGACTATGTGTGTATGTGTTTGTGTGGCTAGGGTGAAGGTTTAAGAATCAAAAGATTGATGGTTGATGTCTTTCTAGCCAAAAGGAAAGTGTATATATAGTAATATCAGTGTTTACGTGCACGTGTCTATTTTTTTTAATGAAGGATCGTCAATATGTACTATCAATTAAGTTAAACGTATTTATTAACCAACTAAGTGCATTATTGCCAAAAGTGACTGTTTATTAAAAATTACATATTTTCTGTAATGGCCCTGTTTTTCTGTAATGGCCCTGTTTTTTTCTGTAATGGCCCTGTTTTTTCTGTAATGGCCCTGTTTTTCTGTAATGGCCCTGTATTAGTGCCCAGTTTGTCTGTATTAAGCCATGTTAGGGTTTTTAATAAAGTTAATAAAACTAAGTTGTAAAGAGTATAATACCTTTTTATATTTTATTTAATTTAGTAACCAGCAGCCAACATTAAAGAACCATATAAAGGGATCACTGTTCATCCTGTTTTTAACACATATCTCTTTCAACTTAATATCTTGAATATTTGGTATATTTAAAGCTTTATTATGGTGAAGTACAAATTATTTTGTTCAAACTAAACTGTCATTAAAAGAGTAAGACAGTACATCAAGTTAGCAGCAACACATACACTTTTGTTCAGTTGGTTAATAAATGTATTAAGAAATGGGTGTTTTTATAATGGCCCTGTTATATGTCCTAGGTCAGTAATAATGGCCTCGGATGTCTGCAATAGCCCTCGGCGTTGCCTCGGGCCATTACAGACTTCCTCAACCATTATTACAGACCTTGGACATATAACAGGACCATTATAAAAACACCCATTCATTAATACTATAATATTGATCATAACGGAATAGATTTGAAAATACCAAAGAGGATGTACTGCTTAATTAAAGGGATACGCGGATCTATGCAGGGCAGTACATATTGTAAATATTTTTTTTAAATATTTGATTTTCCAATTGTACTGCGTTATTTAATTCACCATTCAGATGTCATGGTTAATTATTCATAATTCTTCGAACTTTTCATCATGTATATTATAATTATCATGATTAAATAACCAGAAAATTTAATATTTTTGTGCATAAAATTTTGCAACCAAAACGCTGAAATCCGTTTTTCGTCGGGGGGCTTTGCTCCCCGAACTCCGTACCAGGGCCTGCTGGGGGCCATGTGCAGCCCCCAGACCCCCAGCCGATTTGTGCCTACAGTTAAATGGATACCTAGCTACGCCCCTGGAATACCCCATATTGAGGTGCTCTTAATTGCAGGATGCTAATACAGATAAGAAGAAAATATGTTCCGAATGAACAAAAAGAAAGTTTCCGAATATTCCTCCATAGACCATATTTCTAACTAATAAATATGCGTGAACCCTGAGGGGTTCACGCAATAAGTTAAGAAATAACAGTACTGTAGAAAAGTTCCCACTGTCAAGTTCAGTTTTACTTGCAAGCTATAGATGGAAGTTACACTTTTGGAAGTTTACAATTTTAAACAGATTTTAGATTTGAGATATCTTAAGCTAAACCTGTTCAAGTCCTCCGTCGTCCTATGTCGTTAAATTTTTCAAAAATCTTATACTGTGAAACTACTTGGCCTTTAACAGCAAAAATTATCAGCAAGATGATTTACAAATAAGTCAACTTAGTCTTAAACCATTAAATGACTTCTTATTGGATCACAATAAACTACAGATGATATCTATTGGTTTTTTAGTTTTGGTTATTGGAATTTCATTTTTGTGTTACTCCAAAATTGAAATTATTTTTGGTACCATGATTAATTTTAAGAGTATTTTTATCAAGTACACATATTTTTTATGGAATTTATCAATTAAAGTCCTTGATTCTAGAAAATTGCATGAAAATATTTTTTTTTACTGCATTGTTTTGTTGTATTTTCAGTTCTTGCTGATGCATGGTGTCTAGTTGTACAATTTTATTTGTTTTTCAGGTGGAGTGACCTATACAAACCTCTATAATTTGTTGGATTACACAGCAGGAACCTTGAAAGTGACAAATGTGACACAGGCTGATCTGGATAACTTCCAACATTACCCATCTAATACATGGTTGGAAAAAAAACATCAAGAAGGTGATTTATCTCCCTTGTCTAATATCAAGTTATGGCATATATATAGTTTATTACATTGATACCAGTGGATTATCAGATTATCCAATCGAGATAGTAAAATTGATAATTTAACTATCAAAATTGAATAAATCCGATAATCCATGCGTAACTATGTAATAATCTGTTTCTCTAATGATTAAAAGATAAATTTTCCTTTTTTTCTAAACAAAAATCCCCTTCTAGTGTCTTCCACTTTCCACGAAGTTGTCAATTTTATTAACACCTGTTAGAATATATTAATTCATTCAGTGAGCTAAGAAAGGTTATGACCCTTAAACTCACGCAATCAGCTTCTAAGATCACCGGCAACCACACATTGATTAAATTTTTTTATACAATGGGTTCGGAAAGGGATATATTTCCATAGAATTAGAGAAATAATTATATAAAGCTTAGTTACATTTTTCCATCAGATTTTTTAATTCTGATGTTTCTTGGACAAAAATTACACTGTGTGAATACTCAAATGGGATGTCATTTGATAAATTGAATGGAAAATCCTTTCTTTTGAACAGAATGCTGTACGATTTACCTAAAGCAGATCATGTCCCTTGTTGGCTTTATGAATATTCCCGTTGTTTTTAATCCATATTGATTTAAAGATAATATTTGATTTATAATATACATGTATATAAATTGTTAATGGTCTTCCCCATGACAATATTCTAGTCTTAAAACTTGTACAGGTATTTGTAATTCTTATTTAATTGTAATTTAAAAATCAGATATTGCCTTTTTTGAAAGTCTGATACAGATTACTCTCATCAAAATCTCAGCATTAAATCTGACTACCATGAATTTTACTATCTTATAGTTGATCTGTTTCCCGCAGTTTTAGTTTGTTACATGGATTTGTGTTTGCTTTATTGAATTATGACTATTGAACAGTGGTATACTACTGTTGCCTTTATTTATTTATCACAAATGCTAGGCTGTTCATTTAAAAATAAAGTCTTACTAAAGGTTGGTGGTTTATCCCTGACTTCTCTGAATTGTACAAGTGCATAAAAAAAACACTGGGAAAATAAAACATTTGATATTTACAAAGGAATCCCTGTGTGGTGATTTTCATTTGTTATTCATAATAAAGAACTAAAACTAAGAGTGTAATACCTCACATACTGATTACTTATACTGTCGATTCATTATTATTTGTGGGATACCAATTTGTGATTTTCGTTACCACGAATTTAAATGTTCAACAAATCACAAATTTGCTATTGGGTTGTATACAGACTTAGACGAAACCACGAAAGTATATTGGTTTTTTTCTATAGTTTTCAGAAGGCTCGAAAGGTTTACCTGTTGGAGTACAGTTCGTAGGTTTATCCTACCAAGAAGAATTGGTTCTTAGATTAATGAAAGATGTGGAAACATGCTTGCATAAGAATAAATTAAAAGAAGAATTGTAAATGTAATTTTTGATTAATTTATATTTATATTATTTTCATTAATTTATTTATTAAGAATTGAGTGAGCAAATACTATGCTAAATGAAAATGATTAAACAAATGGTTGTAAAAAATAGAGACTTGCAGTTTTTGACTTTTATGTATATCGAAATTAAGATCTTTGTATTTGATATATTGGCTCATTCAGAAAGTTTGCTTTTGAAATACCCCGTTTTCTAATAAGGAAACGGCCAGTTCATAAGTTTGATTTTAAAAGCAAAGGATTTCCTTCATATATTTATATTTAAATGATTAATTTCAGATGAAAATTGTCATTTTTGTTTTGCCTTAATGAAATATACTATTGACTGTTTGTGACAAGAACTACCTCCAATAACAACATTCACGTAAATTTTTAGTCACTATTGTTTATAAGGTTAAGTTTATGAAGTTTTTCATAATTTCTATGCAAATGAAATGACTAGAATTGATGTTATTAGAAGTAATTATCTTTTTTATATCTATTGTCTAGAGGCATATCCATGTGAACTTTTTTTTTGTCTTCAGGACAGAACTTATTCAATCAAATGATAATTAAACAGCATTTATATATATTTGTAACCAAAAATCCTTTAGCTAGTCTAGTATTAGCTGAATGGCAATAATAATAATAAAAAAAAACAATATTTTCTATTAGACTTGTGAATCAAATGACTTGCTTATGAGAACATATTTTAATTAATTTCTTTCAAAATTTATTATGATTTTTTTAGTATTTATCTATTATTTTTGATATTTTTATGTAACTTTGACTGTGATTCTTGTACATGAATAGCTCACCATATAATACCTCATTGTTACACCTATCTGTTTTATAAGAATAAAGAGCTATACATTTATAGATAGCTAAAAAAAAAAATGGGAAATTAGTAAGTCTAGCTTTCTGCTGGTTTGTAATTTTAACACAGTTAACTTTTTAAGTGATTTTGATGAAAATATATTGCATAATATGTGCTGCTGTATTTGAAATAAATATTGTATATATATATAGTTCATGTGATGGGATTGAAAAGTTTGTTTGATAATTATTTGAATTAAAATTTATTATTATAAAAATATTAATTACAACTTGGATAACTTTAATGGTACAGAATAATTGTTTTCTACTATTTGTTGTAAGGACTCAAGTTTCTTTATGACATGATGTATTGTGTTTTTTTTTATAAACAATGTTATTGGTGATATTTAGGAATTACCCTTTCTGTTTATCTGCCTGTCCTGTCCATGTGTCTTGCATGGTCAACTTTTTCAAAATGGCAATTGGTTCAAGTTTAAGCAGGACATTACCCAACATTCAAAAGGGGAGATAATTATACTGACCTAAATGCCGCAATATGTTTCAAGTCTCTGGTAAGCTTAACAGATATTGATGAAACTTTACACGGTTGCAGAATGTTACCCATGAATGATGGGTTTGATTTTCATTTAAAAAGAAACTCTGAATTAGATCTTAGAAAACTAAAATTGTTTTTGTAATAACAATTAATGACACTTTATCTGAGGGTGTGCATAGGGAAATGTTATCCCTATCCTAAAATTTACAGGGGATTCTTGGGTCTCTACCCAGAAAACGAAAATTTTACTCTGTTAAAAGGGGAGATAATGGAATTTCTTTTACTTTAATATTGCAACATGTTGTTATAACATGTAAGCATAACTCATCCTAAATATCTAAATAGATATTGACAAAGTTGAAGAACTGTATCTGAGAATATGGAAGTGTGAATATAATCAGTCATACAATATGTGTTAAAAAATATACTTTTCACAATTATAAAATATTATCTGAGGATATGCATAAAGTGGAATGTTCCCACATTTTAAAGGAGAGATCATCTTACTCACTTCAAAGTTCTCATAAACTTAACTATGTACTTGACGTATTTTAAAGAAAATATATACAGTTGTAGAACAGTACCCTAGAATGTGCTTTAAAGAATGTTATTCGTGTCCTACATTGTTAAGAGGACCTTCTCTCCTAGCTCATAGAAGACAAAAAAATCGTTAAGAGTTGTTTTCTATTTAGTAATTTTTTATAGACAGTAATTTTATGTTAAAGATATATAAATAATGGTGCATGGAGTGATTTCATAAACATGCAATAGAAATACAAGTATGAAATATAAAAGTTGTCAATTAGAAGAAAAGTTGATATAAGTTTCATTTAACTTAATTCTGGTTCAAATTGATAGAAAAAAAGGTTTTTTAAAGACAACCTTTAAATATTTTTTTTAATACTATATTTTTCATGTTAAAATTGGAATGTTAATGTTTTTAAGCTGTAGGTACTAGATATAATAGCATTATTGATTTATTTTGTACTAATTTTAATAGTTATGAACTATGATTGTTGGATTAAAATATTTATATGATTTCAGACTTGAATTTTTTATTTAGACAAAAATGAATAAATAACTATACAGAGCACCTGATGATTTATGCTCTTAGAATGATCTTGTTAATTTTGGGCATTGCTCAGTCTTTAGTTTTTAGACAGTTTGGTTATTGGTCTGTTTTTGTTTTTGCCATTACATGTATATTATTGCGAACCCAATTGAACCTTTCCATAGATTCACCTGATAACTATCTGTCCATTTAAACTTTTGTCAGTTCTATTGTCCCATTGAACAAATACAACAGGTATTGTTCTCTGTATAGTTCATTCACTCAGACCTTTAAATTTCTTCTAAGAGAAATCTATCACTCATTGATTAATCTACCAGAGTATAAAGTTTATCTGCTAAATTGATGGAAATTACATGTTTCACATAAAAAAAAATGCCTGTGATTTGATGTTTATTAAAATAAATTAAATATTTTTTTCAATCTGTTCAAAATAAATAATAATTTAATCATAAAAGGTTGTTTTTTAAAAAAAATATTGTTCGTATGAAAATTTGCATCTTTTAGTTTTTGTTTAGTTATAGAATACTTTTAAGAAGGCCTTAATATATCAACATCAACATTTTTAGGTTTTTTTTATCAATTTTTTTTTCGAAATAGGAATAATGTTGATTATTTTCAGAAATCAACTTTTATTAATGTTTGAATCAGTGTTTACATTCAACAGATTGAAAATATAATACATTCAAACTCATATACAGTTTTTGTCGAGCCTTCGACTTTAGTCGAAAAAGCGAGACTAAGCGATCCTACATTCCGTCGTCATCGGCGTTGGCTGCAGCGGCGTCCACAAATATTCACTCTGTGGTTAAAGTTTTTGAAATTTTAATAACTTTCTTAAACTATATTGAATATCTACCAAACTTGGACAGAAGCTTGTTTATGATCATAAGAAAGTATCCAGAAGTAAATTTTGTAAAAATAAAATTCCATTTTTTCCGTATTTTACTTATAAATGGACTTAGTCTTCTGCGAGGAAACATTACATTCACTCTGTGGTTAAAGTTTTTAAAATTTTAATAACTTTCATAAACTATCCTTGATTTGTACCAAACTTGGACAGAAGCTTGTTTATGATCATAAGATAGTATCAAGAAGAAAATTTTGTAAAAAATAAATTTCCACTTTTCCGTATTTTACTTATAAATGGACTTAGTTTTTTTGCCAAAAACAAAACATTCACTCTGTGGTTTAAGTTTTTAAAATTTTTATAATGTTCTTAAACTATCCTGGATTTCTACCAAACTAAGACAAAAGCTTGTTTCTGATCATAAGATATTATTCAGAAGTAAATTTTGTAAAAAAAAATTCACTTTTTCCGTATTTTACTTATAAATGGACTTAGTTTTTCTTCCAGTTAACATTACATACAGTCTGCAGTTAAAGTTTATAAAACATTTATTAGATTCATAAACTATCCTGGATTTTTTACCAAACTTGGAAGCTTCTTTCAATCAAAAGACAGTATCGAGAGGGAAATTTTTATTGATGTTTTTCCTCATTTTTGTTGAGTCTGCGATTAACAGCAAAAGTAGGCGAGACACTGGGTTCCATGGAACCCTTACAAATTTTTTATAAATAGTAAACATGTTATTTCCATCTAATTTAGCAGTTAAATTTTTACTCAGGTAGATTAATCAATGAGTGATAGATTTCTCTTAGAAGAAATTTAAAGGTCTGAGTGAATCAACTATACAGAGAACAATACCTGTTGTATTTGTTAGATGGGACAATAGAACTGCCAAAAGTTTAAATGGACAGGTAACTATCAGTTGAACCTATGGAAAGGTTCAATTGGGTTCGCAATAATGTATGTTCTTTGACTTGTCTTTTTTGGAGTTTCTACATTGTATATGTACCATGATTTCAAGTTGATTTCAAGTTTGCATACTGTTGACTTCAACTCAATCACTGATCTTTTAAATGAGGTTTAAGTAGATTGAACCCTTTGTTTGGCATGCATGTAAACTTTGCAAAGAACTCATATACCAATTATAGTTATCTTACTGCTTGTAATAGGTGAGCAATTCACATGGAAAAAAAACCAACAACAAAAATTTCAAGCATTTCATAATCCGTAAAGATGAGGTCAAGCAAAACAGACATAAGACAGACAGAATCTTCCTAACATAAGACATCTACATACAAGTATGAAGGGTCCAGGTCCACTACATTCTTTAATATAAAAATTCATACCAGATGATTAAGGTGTGTGTCACCACCTCTGCTGCCAGATAAAATCACTATGACAAAAGTTGTAAGTGACAAAAAAAACACCATTAGAATACATTGTATATTAAAACACAAACACTGATGAAGTTCTTGACTATGGTATTAAACTTATTAAAAAAACAATTATAAATGATCAACTTTTAATAACTTCAATTGTATCTTGTATATTACAACAGTTATCTAAAACCACAGTTTCTTGATTGTTTGTATTTTTGCCCTCTCCTTTACTTGTGATGGTTTCTTCTTGTTTATTACCAGTAATACATTCACCTGTCTTGTTTACTTCAATAGGTTGTGATGAGTTCACTTTGTCAGCTATATTTTTGATGAACTTTGCCTGAACAAATATCCGTGGTACACACAATCCTTCCTTCTTATTCACAGTCTCTCTTTGGATATATTCACAATTCCCACAACTATAACCAGCTGATTCCATAAGTAATGTTAATTCATCTACAATATAATTAAGACATTAATACATAAGCTATATATATGGTGTGATAGCATATATATAAAACACTTATACCCTTAAAGTATCACTTTTCAAAGAACCTCCAGTAAAATCATGTCTGGTTTATTAAATTTAAGTGAGTAATAAGCTGAAAATTACTGGTAATATCTAATAAATACCTAAAGACTCCTGTCTCTGATGTGTGAATTATTGGAACCATAAATGAGGTCTTATAAACGACTATGCAGTTTGTATTTTGCTCATTGTTGAAGGATGTACGGTGACCCAAAGTTCATAATGGTGTTATTTGGATCCTTGTGAAGAGTTGTCTCATTGGCAATCATACCACATCTTTATATTCATCAAACCTTTTGACTACTGGTACTCCATACTAACAACTACACAAACCTACCATAACTTCGATGTATATTTACTCCACACTTACCTGTTTTGAAATAGTAAGCCCTTGTACCATCTTGGCGTACATAAAAGTTCTCACATAACTTGTGGCCTGGACCAAATCTTAACATGGCATGGTCGTATAAACCATAATCTCTAAACAAAATACAACCTCCTGGTTTTAATATCTACAATAACAATGGATTAAAATATATTTCACAGTAAAATAATAACACTTAATTGATTTATTGAATGAATACCACAACTATAACTTCTACTATGTTTGATTGTACATGTATGTACGTACTTACCGGTACATACTATTAAATGACTTAAATGACACCACAAATCCTGAAGATTCTTTAAAGTATATTTATTTTACGATCTCAAATCCTGTAGAGCTGAATCATTTTTTTCTGGATCTAACCTTAATTCAACAAAACAAGAACAAGTGTAACTGCAAGCTACTGCTCACTGATGAAACCCCCGCCGCAAGTGGATAATGTTAATAGTGTAAAAATATTTAAGTTTCTATTAACAGGAAGATTTCGAGTGATGATTATAAAAACACATCACACAGTAAAGCTGACATATATTAACCCTGAAACCAAATTTCATAAATTCTTGTATTGTAGTTCCTGAGAAAAATGTGATGAAAATTTTCTGGCTATCATGTGTAAAATGATACATGTGTTCGGTAAACAGGAAGTTGCCAAGAGAAGAATCTGAAAACACATCACACGGTAAAGCTAACAGATATTGACCCTGAAACTTAATTATAGAAATTCTTGTATTGTAGTTCCTGAGGAAAATGTGACAAAATTTTCAACTTGGCCATCATGTGTAAAATGATACATGTGTTAAAAAAAACACGAAGTTGTGAACTGATGAATCTGAAAACGCATCACACAGTATAGCTAACTTACATTAACCCTGAAACCAAACTTCAGAAATCCTTGCATTTAAGTTCCTGAGAAAAATGGGACGAAAATTTTCAACTCGGCCATCATGTGTAAAATGATACAAGTATTCAGTAAACAGGAAGTTGTCCAGTGATGGTTCTGAAAAAGCATCACACAGTATAGCTGACTTATATAGAGTAAACCCTACCCTCAAACCAAATTTCAGAAATCTTTGCATTGTAGTTCCTGAGAAAAATGCAACGAAAAATATTCATGGGCAAATGGACAGACGGACTGAAAGATGGATGGACAAACAGGGGTAAAACAGTATATACCCTGAAACCAAATTTCAGAAATCCTTGCATTGTAGTTCCTGAGAAAAATGCGACGAAAAAATATTCATGGGACGGATGGACTGACTGGTGGGATGGATGGACAGACAAAGGTAAAACATGTACAGTATACCCCCCTTTTTGGAAGCAGGGGTATAACAAATTTGTTTATGTCTTACATATCAACTACCTTAGCTTTCAATTGTTAGTATAAAATTTAACCTTCAAAATATTCCTAAGAGCTGCCACCATTTTATCTGGATGAATGGCTGACAAAACAAATATCATGGACACAGCATCAACACTGTCTGGTGGTATTTCTTTACACAGATCATCACATGTGATATCACACTGAAAGGCATGGCATCGATCAGGATTATACAAACTATTCTCCTACAAAAAAAATGTACCATTACATGAAACAGAATATGCACCAGTGAAATGCTATACTAAATAATCTTTATATTTTTCATATTTGTGATTTTTTGGTACAGATTAAATGAACATTAACACAAGACAATAACCAAAAAAATTTACTGTGGATTAATTGTCATTCTTGGGATCAATTTTTTTTTAATTTCAAATACATGTTCTACAATATCGACAAGGTTTATAAATTTGAATTTATTTGTGTGTGAATCAGTGTCCCATGATCATTCAAGAAATACATGTACTGATTTTTGTAGATCTAGTTATTAAACATACATAAACATGATGATAAAGGCAGAACCAGATTTGTTAAAATGCTCAACAAAAACCAAGTTTCCAATTGGCTTGTACACAGATTTTTTTCCAAACCAGGATATCAAGAATCTACCAGTAATGCAACATGTACAATGTTTTCTTGTACCACAAAAAATGGTACCTATAACAATGGATGACTGCATAGTATCTAATCATTCTGTTTAAATGTGCATGTTGAGTTAAGTCTTTCCAACTGATATTTTATAGTGTGTCCTTCTATGATGTGATGTTACACTATATATATATTGTTTCAGGGTGAAGGTTTGGTACCATTAAAACGTTTAAAACCCGTTGCAATTGTTTGCACCTGTCCTAAGTCAGGAATCAGATGTTCAGTACCAGTAGTTGTCGTTTGTTAATGTGATTCAAAAGTGTTTCTCGTTTTTTAAATAGATTCATAGATAAGACCGTTGGGTTTCCTGTTTAAATGGTTTTACACTAGTAATTTTATGGGGCCCTTTATAGCTCGGTGTTGAAGACTGTACCTTGACCTATGATGGTTTACTTTTATAAATTGTGACTTGGATAGAGAGTTGTCGCATTGGAACTTATACCAAATCTTCCTATATCTATGTTGTTTGTTTTAGGAAGAATAGTCAACATTAACCATGACATACCTTTACAAACTGCACAGCTCTTATTGAAAAATCACAGGCATAAAAGTTTAACTTTTTAAATTCTTCCAATAAAGGGAAAAGAAAATTGCCCACTCCACAACCAACCTCCAAAATAGTTTTGCAGTCTTCTGTCTGTAAACAATAAAAAGATATCAATACTTTAGTAAAACAAAAGATAGATTCCAGTGGCGGATCCAGGGGGGGGGGGGGTTCCGGGGGTGCGCACCCCCCCTTTATTTTTGCCGATCAATGCATTTGTATCGGGACATATGTTTTGCAGCCCCCCTTTGCCCTGGGTGCCCTGGGTTAGCACCCCCCCTTTCGAAAATTCCTGCATCCGCCCCTGGATTCTACATCTACAAGTGCTATTTAAAAAGTACAGACAGCAATAAAATATCTATGCTTTCATTTTAAATGTTTGTTTGTATTTCTGTTGGTTTTTATAGTTATTAAGATAATAACACATCGTTGACTGCTGTACCACTTTTTTTGACATTTTTACCTACATTTGTATGTACCAAGTCAGGGATATGACAGATGTCGTCCCTTTGTTTGATGTGTTTAAGCTTTTGATTTTGCCATTTGATTAGGGACTTTCCGTTTTGAATTTTCCTCGAGAGTTCAGTATTTTTGTGATTTAACTTTTCATTTAAACAGAGTCGAGAAAAATCTGCCTACCTGTTCATCTTCTTCATAAAACAAATCACTAAATTCACGCTTAGTCCAATGTCTATCTTTGAAAAACTTCGTTGTATTCCTTTTATAAAACAAATCCCAGTTTTTCTGGGCTTCATTTTCTAACTTATTCTGTTTAAATTCTGATATAACATTCTTGTCCTTTTCTAATTTTATTTTTTCTGCCTCTGTCAAATTCCTTGGGCATACTGAAGATATTTGAAATGGAAAAGGTTTCTTATTGGATTCCTCACACATGCTGCTGGGTTAAACTTCAATGGAAACCTGCAGCTGTTCGACAATTCAATAATATACTTTCTTAAAAAAAACTGAAAAAAAAATGCATATCATTAATATCAAAGGATGTTGGAGTT
Organism: Mytilus edulis; assembly: GCA_019925275.1. NCBI lineage: Eukaryota > Metazoa > Mollusca > Bivalvia > Mytilida > Mytilidae > Mytilus > Mytilus edulis. The sequence goes on along the minus strand of CM034353.1, from coordinate 40,863,656 downwards.
GTAGTAATTTGTTTACTGTATACTGTATTGTGTTACTGAATTATTGAACATTTCTATATGCATGCATGTAGTTAACTTCTTTGTAATTTTGTTCATCGTGTTCATTTAGCTTCTCTATCATTTATATGCAAGCAGCTTTTACTCTTTTTAAAGAGTATGCTTTGATCACTTTTTTTGTTGTACAGAAAATATGAATTTCCAGTATATTCTTTCTAACAAGATTACATTTGACAAGAGCAATTCTTAAATATCTTTCTATCATAACAAAGCTAATTAGGATGAACAACCAAATCTGAGTACTTATTGTAACAAGGTGTAAGTTGCAATAAGTCATTTGGAATGTATTATACTGATTATGTTTTAACATGGAGCATGTGAAACCTTCGAATTCGACACAGCTCAATCTAGATTTTTTATGCTGAAAGATGATCCTCTCTTATTGGTTCTTACATCATATAAAGACAGAAGGCAATTTATTAATAAAAGAGGTTTCTTCATTCCGTAGTTCCAGTTTGTTGTAAATAAGTAAAAATATCTCTGTAAATTGGAGAATTTTCTCCTAAAGCCTAGTCTAAACAATCAGTGATATCCACTTCCAATTCACAATCTTGAGAACAGAAGTAGTCACTGAACCATGAAAATGAGGTCAAGGACAATGGACATGTGACAGACTGAAATTTTATAACATAAGGCATCTGTAGTATGAAGCATCATCGTGGTCTTTCTCCTTCAAAAAAGAAAAAAGTGCTCATTGAAAGTGTTGAATATTTTATTCTTACGATCTTTGGTCGATTCCTTTCAGTTCAGTTTTAATTTATATACAGAGAGGCAGAATGGCAGAATATTATAACTCTAGTTTAAACATGTTAAATGTTTCAACATTCAGCAATTTCAGGTGTCTCAGAGGCAACTTGCCACGTATACCACATTAACAGGGTAAATGCTAAAATAATATTCAATTTCGTGAATAGCTAATTATTTTAAATGTCATCTGCGTTTGTAAAACTTTCCATTTAATTCAAGAAAATTAAGTTAGGCCTTAATCATAAAAATACGTTTAAAAAAGCATAGTTCAAGGACAACAACTCATACAAGGATTTCAACTGTTTGACTTATTCAGTAAATCTTATTTTACTGAACAGTTTTTCCATTTATAGTTTCTATGGTTTCTGAAAATTTTCTGACAAGTTGACTCATAATAAAAGTCTCATATGTAGATCGATCTTATTTTGACTAACTATTTCGCTTCCAAAAATTTCTCTCTGTCTATTATAGTTTCTACAAAAAAAAGGCAAAAATGGCTAGAAATTAATTATTTTTCAAGGGCAAAAACTCTTACAATAAGTCATTGTTAACTTATTTCTAATATATTTCTTTTTGAAACAGGTTTCAGGGGCGGGTCCAGGTAAGGGCGTAATGGGCGTACGCCCCCCCTTTAAAAAAAAAAAAAAAAAAAAAAAAAAAAAAAAAAAAAAATTATCGTTATAATCTGCTAGTATTGTATTGAATGATGGCAATTTATCATATTCATTAATTAAACACATACTCTGATTTCTTTTTATACGGATTCCCCAATTTGATGGGTCATCATCAACCGTAAAATTTCGTTTCTCGGAGTCCGGCGTGTTCGACTCTGCGATTAGTATCCATTGTTGTTGATGTGATAAAGAATTCGCAAAGATGTCGATGTCAAAAACAAAACTAAATGCTAAATTGTTGAAATTCAGGAGCTTCTGAGCTTCCCCATGGACCCTCAACCGTAATCACGCCTCTCGTTCATAAAATCCTGGCCTAGGTATTGAAATGTTAAGTTACTCCTTATACCCTTGAGTTTAGAATTTCTCGTTATTGGTCTACTGCTGTTAAGATACATCCAATCATTTTAATATACCATAGACAATTAATGAAGAAAACTCGGCATAAAAAATGTCACACCCTGACACTTTAACTATAAAATATACATGCTCCAAGTCAGGAACCGTTACATTAGTGCAATTCTCTATTATTTTATGTTTTTAAGCCAAAAAAGGTCCAAAAAAATTTTCGCCTCGCTTCGCTCGGCGAAATATTTTATTCTACGCCCCCCCTTTCAAATATCCTGGACACGCCCCTGGGTTTATTATGATGTTTCTCTCGTCTCATATATTTTTTTGGGGATCATTTTAAGTTAATGTGATAGTTATAATTAAGCTTTATATTTAGGTTTATCAACATAATATCAATGCATTGTTAAAAAAAGAAGGCCAGACATTTCAGAGTGTGCACTCTTGTTGTTAATGGTGTGAATTTTCGATGACCTAAACATCATCATGATATGTTTTGAAATCTCAACTACAAGTACTGTGCTAATGTGTTATTTTAATTTGCCATTGATTCATGTGCTGTTTCACTTGTTTCTTATGTTCCTCATTTTTATACTTTTTTTGTTATAATTTTATTTGATAACTATGTGTGGTATAGTTCTCAATTAAATTAAATGGTTTTCTGATTTATTTGAATATAAAAAAGAAGATGTGGTATGATTGCCAATGAAAGAGACCAAATGACACAATAATTAACAACTATAGCCGGTCACCCACGGACTTCAACAATGAGCATAACTAAGTTAACGCTATAAAAGGCCCTGAAATAACAAATGTTAAACAATTCAGTGTGAACTAAAATTTATTGTTTATTGTAATGTTTTGCATATATGTCGTTTTTTAAACGGCTTACTTAAAATTTCAGAAGTTTATAAGCAAACTGCTTGCAAACTCGACCAACACACCTATTGGATATGTAGTTTAAACAAATTTTATTTGTTTAAGTACAAATTGGATAAGACACAAGTCAAACAGACTTATGAAGTCTTCTCCATTCAGTAACATTTATAGCAATATAATACAAAAATATATGTATGAGCATGTATGTATAGAATGGTATATCTATTTAGTATATATATATATATAAATATGGATCAAAAGACGGAAAATTAAAGAAAAAGAAAATAATATTAATACAGAGAAGAAAAAATATATAAATAAATAAATGAATATTTAGAAAACAGAAACACAAAAAAAAAAAATACAAAATTAAAAAAACGAAAAATAAAAAAGGGGGAAGAATTTTACTTAGATGATGATGTGTGTGCGATCATGGTTTGCTATCTAGACAATTTGAAATCTTTCCGAACTTTTAATAAACTCAGAGACATTTTTGAAAATGGTTTGGTTTTGCTCTAGAGAAAGAAGACAACTACCCGAGGTTAGTAGTTCTATGTTAATTTTACAATCATTTGGAAGCCAGCGCAGACTTTCAAACATTTTATTTCGTGTGTATGAATATAATATACATTTAAAAAAGAAATGATAGGAATCTTCGCGATTAACACCACGGCGGCAAGGAGGGTCAGAAATAATATTGACCCTATATGGATCATAGTTTAAGGATGATGCAAAACATCGAAGTTGGGTGAGAATTATATTCAATTTTCGATTTCCAAATTCATATTGCTTCGGTACAAATATATTACTCTGAGGATAACGTTTTTTTAGTTCAGTTTTAAATTTATTAATTGATTCCACATCACGAGTTGAATCATCAAGATTATTCCAAAGACGATGGTTGATGGAATAAAAGAATCATTAATAGTTAATGCTAGTCTTCAGAATGGAATTGGATATGTCCCAGACCATATGAATATTTGGACCATACATGCTCTTATTTGGTTGCGACGGAATCATAGATCTTAGACATTTTGATATTGTCTAACATTTTGCGGACCATCACCATCTATGAAGACATAAGATTACCGGCGGTTCCGCTCAGTTTAGCTGTTATTCATTCAATATTACAATAACAGTGTTTATGATGACGTGCTGTCCCTCTATTCGTATGTGCAAAATACTTATATATATATATATATATATATGGTCCAAATACTCATATGTTCCGGATACTATAGTGACAATCTATATATACTATTATAGGAATTAACAACAAGTTAGGTATGCCTTGCATTTCTATGATGATTGAGTTTTCTTATTCAGTGAAAACCGATTATTTGAGACTAATGTTGGTTGTCCGAACTTTATACTTTCATACCATTAAAAAAAATCTATCAATATTATCAACGGTATGACGGTTAGGAACACTACTATGTGTTATAGTAGTCTCAGATTATACTAAGAATTTTTAAGACAAATACAGATTCCTGCAAGCCCGACAATACTAATATAAGTAGTTAAAAATTTACATGTATAGAAGTCAAGATGAGTACATTGTATCTGTATGGGCCGGTTGGACTTTATGGAGAAAACAGGGTTTGACATAATAATCAGGCCGCAATTTAAGTTGTTTAGAGTCGACAGGGCCGGTATACAAACAGAGACAACAGTAAAGCTAATGAGCTTTAAACCGACATGTGAGATTTTAAAAGACATAGTAATATAGGCCCAGGTTTGACCCATAAATGTAAATGTCAATTATGAATACTTGTATAATGCCAATAATGCTATATTTATTGGGAATAGTATTCCCTTTATCCCAATAGCCAAACGTAACGAAACTTAAAACATCTAGTTGTCTCTTAAAAAATAACTAATGCTTCAATATATTGACTACACCACCTACTAAGATTACTAAATATCTATTGATTCTGGCTAGAATGTATGTGATTCACGGTTTTATAGAACTGAGATCAGAAATATATACTTGTTTTTAGCCGTTCGTCGTAGTCCCATATCCGGTAGTATTAGACGCAAGTTTTCACAGATAAAACGTAACTTTTTTGCAAAGTTTAAAAGATGTAATAGAATTATTTTAATACTACAGATCATGGGCGATAAAAGTCTCCAAGTCGATAATGAAGTGCATGAACTGAAATTAGGTTCTACCTTTGCTCCTAAATCAAAAGTAGCTTTTCATTCAATCCGATGTGAGTATCAATATCGTGCCATATGTTATTTTCACACTGAGATTACCATAACAAAATTACCTGTGAAATATACAATATAGTTGTATATTAGTTGCAATAAACCGAGACATTATGGACAATTCCCTTGAATTACCTTGTCCATTGAATAAATAACATTCCGTTGTCAGAAAATATGAAATTTTAGACAGATCAGCCAAGATGTGTTTTTTTTATTTGGAAATAGTGATAATAATATGAGGCAGTCATTATCTGTGAATGGGGACGAAGTCTGTAGTGTATGAATTATTTTTTTTGTAACTTACATATTTGTTAAAAAAAACCAACGGAAATACCGTAACGTTTCTGATTCTGGTTCTGTTGTTAGGGATTTTACAAGTGACGTTATTATAAGTTATGACAGCATGTTCAATATAAACAAAGAAACGCAATGCATCAGGTAACGTTAATTCATATCAAAGACAAAGAATTATTAAAAATGAAATATTGGTATTTTGTTCCTTGAGTTCCTATATTTTACTAGACTACTCAAAGACCATACCTGTCAACTGACCCGTATTCTGCGCGTGTGATCTGATATTTTCACAATTCTGAGGGATCACCCGGAACACCCGCCAGGTCATTGAAATAACCCGGGAATTCCGAAAATGACCCGATTTCACCCATATTTCTTAACCTTCAGATTGATTTCATAAGTAATATTCCTTTGAAATACCGGCAAATTCGTAATTCTTCCATGAACAGGAAGTTCATCTAGCTATGTTAACTGTCAAATTAAGTGACCCATTAAGTGCATGGCTTCACTTGACAGCTTTGGTGTCAAACACACTGTTAATTAACACCAATTACCTTACATTTGTAGCTTTAGGTCGTAAATAAATTGCACCATTAGTTTACAAACTGAACTAGAGTTACTTCCCCTTATTTGTCACCATTCAAAATTATTCCTTATATTTATGTTTTATGGGTGAAAAAGATTAAATCATAAAAATATAAAATTCAAATACATATTGAAAAATAACTTTTCATTATTTTTATACCTTTATACAATTTTTAAAAAAAAAGTTGAAAATTATTTTTTACATTTATACTTCCTTTAACCATGTTAAATGTATTACTATATTTTATCATAGTCTAATTTCCTTGTTTAATGAAAAATATTATGGGTAAAGGCTTTTAAGAATTACATGAAATTCTAGTGTTTGATGATTGTAGTATTTTTTCTCAAAAAGTAAAGCACATAAGACTGAGTTACACAAATTTATAAAAATCTTTAAACGTGCAATGAAATAATATTTAATAAGATTTAAAATGACTTAACAAAGTGAACATGCATTGATGTTTTGGTATCTTTGATATACATTATAAGAAAATGTACAATAAATACTGAAATTCAGCTCGAAAAAGTTCGTACGCGTTATGACCTGAGATTTGATTCTTCAATGCAGGTCATGACCTGCATTTTCATTGTCACAGGTTGACAGGTGTGAAAGACTCACAACAACGAGACCGGAAGAAGGAAGTAGATTTCAGCGTTCTCTGCAAATGCAGGAATTAAAAAAGTGACAAAAGAAATTTTCCCGATTTTGAGTTCATTAGTACAATGAGAATTTCGATTTTTTATTTTTTTTATTGATTTTTCTACTGTAATAGCTAGGGGACTTTGTCCCCATTATAATAATTATCACTATTTTACGAAATTTCCCTTTCATCTTACTGTCTGATAAAAAAAATTCTCAGCAGAGTCAAGTGATATGAAAATTACCGCTTGTGACCAAGGGAGCATGTGCCGTTGTTAATCTCTATCCACCACTCTTATTTCACAATGCTCATATACATGTACGTATTATATGTTTAGATGGAGTGTTCTGAACAGGAATATTATTCAACAAGAAGTAATTTTTCCTGGGTGCATCTGCTTAGACATGAGACTTTCTTATGTTACAGTACAATGTATACGTATAAGTTAATAATGTTTCCTTTTCACTTTGGGGTTTGATTTACATATTTTTGAAAGTAGAGAACAGAAAATAAACAATATGTCACTCTTGTATGAAAAATCATAGACCCATTTGAATAACAAATCAATTATTAAATCAGTTGTTCCATCACAAACAAATTAGCAATGACCCTACAGTGAAACAGTGCTTAATGCTGAGTGTCAAGTCTCAGTAATATATTATGTCTTTAGAAATATTAAAGAAATGATTATTAACAATTATGGTCAATTATAAAATGATCAGAGGGATCATTATGATGAAAAACACAGGCCAGACTTGGCTACACAAGTTTAATCTTACTAGTACATGTACTACAAGTAAGAGTCATTATGGGTCTTATTGAAACATACCTCTATAAGTTTGAATTTGATTTGCACAAGCTTCTGTGGATCCTCTTTCTGGCCATTTACTGAAGTATTATTAGAAACAAATGTAGTAACTGATGTCATTAGCTCACACAGGCTATTTAGCCATTAAGTGAGAAGAGACTGACCTGGTTCCTTGTGCAATTTTACTAGTGGTAGACATTAAACACACACTAACAAAGCATATTAAGTGATAAGGGAACCTGTAACATCCTAAAAAAGACGAGATTCAGATTTGAAATCTTTTCATCGTACATATCTCAATAAAGGTAATAACAATGTTACTAATCTGTGTTCTATTATGTCTACTGTGCCAATATTATATATTATAGTATATATGTACATGTATATGAATAAGTTAAATATATTTTAACAGGTGATTTCAAACCAGCATCAGTTGATACAACTCAAGATTCCACAGTAGAAGTAGGTGAAGGTCATCAAATAACTGTATCAGTTCCCCATGTCGAGGTAAGATAGTTAAAAAGTGGATAACAACATCTGTGCTTGTACATGAAATGCTGTATCCTAGTATAATTACCTTTAAACCTTAGGATGTACATAATACATATCTTAAAATAATTTGAAAAACTAATGATACGTTAAAACTCTGTAAATTGATAAATGATAAACATGATAAACATTTAAAAGAAATTATTATGTTAACAATTATGAATTATAAATAATTTATAATCTATTTTATAAAAAAAAAGATGTGGTATGATTGCCAATAAGACAACTTTCAAACTGTGTAGACCAGACTCAAAATGGATATTCATATTTCTTACCTTTAGTATTTAAAGTTATTTAGTATGAATGGATATGTTAATTACATTTCAGGGTGCTGGGACAGATCATACAGTTTATAAGGGTCACAAGCGACCATGTCTGAAGGAATGTGTGCTAATTATAGATCATCAGACAGGAACTTTTACCTTAGAGAAACTTACAAATAACATACAGCTGAAAAAAACAAGGTACAATGTAGACATTGGTGTGATCTCTAATGAATTCATTAGGGTAGTAAGAAAGTTAAGAAGCCAATGAAATCATTTGAAAGATGGAAAGCAAAACCTTAACTTTAATTATAGGAAGTTAAAGATTAAATTTGAAACCTGATATTGATGAGACATTCATGACATTGACCATTTTGGTAACACATTTAATGATAATGAGAAATAAGGGGGACAATGTAATAATTTACACTGCAAGATGTATTTACTGATAAGTGTCATAATACAATGGTAATCTAAAAATTAACATCTTTCTTGAGTTTTGAATGTTCCCTTGTTATCTCTTGGCTCTTCATATTTATGAATTGCATTAGAATAGGAATTACAGTATATGAATGTAATATTGGCTAGCATCAAACATTATCATAAATCACTACTGTTGCAGAATTATTATTTTTTTGTGTTACTTCTGTGAATGACATTATTCCCTATTAATTATACCCCCGCTTTGAAAAGGGGGGGGGGGGGGTATACTGTTTTACCTCTGTCTGTCCATCCATCCATCCATCCTTCCGTCAGTCCGTCTGTTCTACGAATATTTTTCGTCACATTTTTCTCAGGAACTACATTAAAAGGATTTCTGAAATTTGATTTCAGGGTTAATATATCATCAGTTATACTGTGTGATGCATTTTCAGATTCATCACTCAGCAACTTCCTGTTTACCGAACACTTGTATCATTTTACACCTGATAGCCAAGTTGAAAAGTTTCGTCACATTTTTCCAGCAACTACAATACAAGGATTTCTGAAATTTGGTTTCAGAGTTTATATTTGTCAGCTATACTGTGTGATGCGTTTTCAGATTCATCACTCCACAACTTCCTGTTTTACAAACACTTACATAGTTTTACACTATTAAAATTAACCCCTTGAAGCGGGGGAATCATTAGTGAGCAGTAGCTCACAGTTTCACTTGTTAAATTTATTTGAACCCTTACATTTTTAAATTTCAATTCAAAAACATTTTTATACAAAGATGTATTGATTTATCTGTGCACCTTTATTACAGAATTGAAGGAAGCAGTAAAGCAGCACTTGGTGGAAGACCTCTGACCCCAGTTGAAGTTAACAGACAGAAAAATTCTCCAGTGAAGCCTAAAAACCCTCCACAAGTCAGTCCACCATCACACACTAACTCTCCCTCTGTAACACCTGTCAATCTGCCACAAGATGAAACTAGTAAAGGTAAATTGTCAATACATACTTTTGAGGGCATGACACATCTAAGTTTCTTTAGTCCATACATCTACGTTTCTTTTTGGTCATGAGAAAAATTACTGCCAAATCATGTCCATAAACAGTTTACTTGTAATTAAGAAGGACAAATTGAATGGAAATTTGGGATAGATTGTTTTTGGAACCTTCATACCAAAATTAACATCAAATGTACTACTGACATGTAAATTTATAATCCTTTAAAAAATTGCTTATTTATAAATTCTAACAACTTTAAAATGTATTATATAAATTTTATTTTATAAACAGTTATACAAATATCCCATGACATTGTCATTTAAGATTATTGTCTATTGGTATATATAATATTTTTGGCTTTCCAAACTTTAAATCTTGTTTATAGAAGGTGATCTTCTGAAAATAATTCCAAAAACATGTGAAGTATGCAAGGTGATCATGTAGTACACACAATATTCACATGTACATAAGGTTAATATGTAGTACACAAAGTAATTGTATGTACACAAGGTAATTATAACTGTCATGCAAAGTGAAAGGTTTAATCCACCATTTTCTACATTTGAAAATGCCTGTACAGGTACCAAGTCAGGAATATGACAGTTGTTGTCCATTAATTTTTGATGAGTTTTGTCATTTGATTTTGCCATGATTAGGGACTCTCCGATTTGATTTTCCTCTGAGTTCAGTATTTTTGTGATTTTACTTTTTATAAGTACACAAGGTAATCACATAGTTCAAAGGTTAATCATCTATATACAAGGTAATCATTGATGAATTGCTATTTTGAAAATTATTTCAGCTGTGCTCTAGTGCTCATGTAAAAGCCCTCTAGTTTAAGTTGTAAGTCATTATGTTGTTTATGTTGAATTATTATGTATCTAAAAATAAACTCATTTCTTGGTAAATGGAGTCATATTATTACTTCTATGATAACAAAAGTTATGCTTGCTTGAAAGTGGCAGATCAAAGAAACATCAACAGATTTGCTAAGAAACATACCAGGGTGAATGATGAAATGATTTTTGTTAAATTGCATAAAGCTATAAAGATAACTTTATTGTAAATATTTCAGATGCCTGTCCTTTTGGTCTTGGTGAAATAAGTGATGATAGCAGTAGTTATGCTTCCAGTAGTGATAGTGATTCTGAAACAGAAGATAAACCAAGTAAGCTAACCACATAAAAACTGTTTTGTTAGGAGACTTAGAACTCTGAAGTTAAATAACATTGATACCAGATCTTACCAGTTAGAAATTAAGAATTCTTGAGCTAGAATTTAAGATGTCAATGCTCGTGCTAGCTGGTAACATTGTTATACATTTTGTCATTACAGGTCCTTTTATAACTCACTTTGGGGAATGGGTTTTACTCAGGGCCTTTTATAACTCACTATGAGGAATGGGTTTTACTCAGAGCCTTTTATAACTCACTATGAGGAATGGGTTTTACTCAGAGCCTTTTATAACTCACTATGAGGAATGGGTTTTACTCAGGGCCTTTTATAACTCACTATGCGGAATGGGTTTTACTCAGAGCCTTTTATAACTCACTATGAGGAATGGGTTTTACTCAGGGCCTTATATAACTCACTATTTTACTCAGAGCCTTTTATAACTCACTATGAGGAATGGGTTTTACTCAGGGCCTTTTATAACTCACTATGAGGAATGGGTTTTACTCAGGGCCTTTTATAACTCACTATGAGGAATGGGTTTTACTCAGGGCCTTTTACCTCACTAGGAGGAATGGGTTTTACTCAGGGCCTTTTATAACTCACTAAGAGGAATGGGTTTTACTCAGGGCCTTTTATAACTCACTATGAGGAATGGGTTTTACTCATTATTGAAACCAAACAGTGACCTATAGTTGTTAATTTCTATGTCATTTGGTCTCTTGTGGAGATTTGTCTCATTGGCAATCATACCACATCTTCTCATGTTTATATTTAAATCTAATGCCCTTATGTTTAAAGAGTGTAGTGAAGGCACAATATTATAGTAAATCTTGAAAGTTCACAAGAAAATTATATTACATTTTTTAGATGAATTTATATATTTTGTATCCTTAGTAGAAATAAAGTATAAAAGAGACTAATTTGGTCTAAAAGTTTGTTTTTTCTTCTTCAGAAAACCCTAGTCAAGAAAAAGTTGCTCAAACAGGTGGTCTGTTTAATATGCCGTCACTCTCATCAGCGGTTAAGCCCAAACCACCACAGTTTGCCTCTTCTCTGAGTAAGTATTTTGTAACTTATATTGAACAATTTTGCTTTGATACTAGATGTACATGAGGTCAATCATATTAAATAAAACTGAGAATGGAAATGAGGAATGTGGCAAAGAAACAACAACCCAACAGCTTAAGGCCACCAATGGGTCTCCAATGCAGCCAGAAACTCCCGCACCCGGAGTCGTCCTTCAGCTGGCCCCATAACTAATATGTATACTGGTTCAGTGATAATGAACGTCATACTAAACTCCGAAATATAAAACACATTTAAGTTCAACTTTATTCAAATTTACCAATCGAAAAAGACATCCTTTAAGAAAATATTCGTTTGAAGTATGTTGAAATACATGTAGCTTGAGGCAATTATAAAATCCACATATTACATACACTTAATAGAACGTATTTGCTGTTTTAACTAATTGCTCTTTACTAAAGTGAACCAATTCTATATTAGGGAATTTCCAGTAAGTGACACTGTTCTGGGTTCTCACTAAGGCAAGTCCATGAGTCCTGGACTCATAAAAATCTGTCTGGACTCATCATTTTCAATACTTCTGAGTTTAAAGATGCATCAAAACTGTAAAATGTTATATCAATCGAGCACTTATTACATCATTTTATAACAAAAGTTAAAAAATAATCTAAATGTGATGTCATTTCCTTGCTCTATTTTGTCATGGAGACTGAAATTATATCATATATCAATAAAATTTCATCTTCTCACTGCTGGACTCGCCATGGCCAATCTGACGAGTCCCTGGACTCGCCTTCACAAATCCTTAGTGAGAACCCTGTCTGTGGAATAACTAGCGTCAAATAATAATTTGAGAATCATTTCTTGGCCTTCATATTCTGAGCAGACTATGAGCTGTTGTCCTATATGATTACAGGTTTTAATTCTTGCATTTGCCTGTGAGATATCTTCTTTCCCACACTTGATAGTTAAAGTTTTAGATTTTATGTCCCACCTACGATAGTAGAGGGGCATTATGTTTTCTGATCTGTGCATCCATCCATTCGTTCGCCTGTTTGTCCCTCCGTCTGTCCCGTTTCAGGTTAAAGTTTTTGGTCAGGGTAGTTTTGTATGAAGTTGAAGTCCAATCAACTTGAAACTTAGTACACATGTTCCCTATGATATGATCTTTCTAATTTTAATGCCAAATTAGAGTTTTGACCCCCAATTTCATGGTCCAGTAAATATAGAAAATGATAGTGCAAGTTTCAGGATAAAGTTTTTGGTCAAGGTAGTTTTTGATGACCCCAATTTCATGTTCCACTGAACATAGAAAATGATAGTGCAAGTTTCAGGTTAAAGTTTTTGGTCAAGGTAGTTTTTGATGAATTTGAAGTCCAATAAACTTGAAACTTAGTATACATGTTCCCTATGATATGATCTTTCTAATTTTAATGCCAAACTAAAGTTTTTATCCCAATTTCCACGGTCCACTTAAAAGAGAAAATGATAGTGTGAGTGGGGCATCCATGTACTATGGACACATTCTTGTTGCATGCTTGTTAAAGTTTGTTTTTTGAAGTCTACTGGAGAGAAGTAATGTTACCAGCTTAAAATGAAAGGAGAGATTATTTTGATTGGCCATTAACAATTCTATGTTTGATATTACAGGTGAAGATCTGAGACTAAGTGAATCAAGTAGTAGTGACAGTGATGATGATTAACATGATTAATTAGTCACATGTCCTTTGTGCTAAATACTGACCTCTACTACAGGGTATTACATTGAACATGAGAGAGAATATGTGTAAATGTTTCAATAAATGACAACAGTGTGAGATTAAATGGTGCTTTATTATGAAAGCCATGTTTTAATGGTTATTTTACAACATTATGTGATAGAGAAAATGTAAACATGATTTATCAGACAGATTCTTGTACACTAATATGTGACCTAGAAATGTAAACATGTATATTTTACACCAATGGTCCAATGTGTTATAGAGAAATATCAGAGAGTTTTTAATGTTAATAATTGACTTTTCAAAGTCTTGACTCAAACTGTAATGCTTGACTATTTTATGTGATGAAGTGATATTAACTGTGGTTTGTATGACAAATTGTCTTTGGTTTGGGTGGATGGGTTAATAATTAGACAAACTTAATTAAACAAGGAAAGATAGGGCAAACGGGAGAGTTCATATTTTTCATTATTTATATGCAACACATAAATTATTTGACTTCAGACTAACATTAAATATCATTTGTGAGGTTTCTATTTAACTATAGGATTTTGATGATCTTATACAGGGAATTTTTGAAATGACAAAAATACGTTTCTCAAGAATGATATATGTGGTATGTCTGTTGAGGAATGCTTGAGTTTGAGATGATATGTGGGAATTGTTATTTTTCATCTTTCACTTTTAATGGTATTTGATTGAATTTCTCTCTTAAGGATACAAGTGGATTTATGTAAACAACATCCATTTACATTCTTAAGTTATTTCCCTGTTTGCTACTTCATTACCTATAGAATGGACTTCTAATTGCATGTTTTTTTTTAAATACAGCTCTTAATATAGATTTCTGCCCAAACTGTTATGATAAATATGTAATTGAGGCTTCGAAATATTTCATGAAATCCTGTGGGCATCTTGACACAGAAATTAATACTAATTTTTCTGTTTTTTATCAATGATCCAATTTTATGGGCCAAGAGTCTTTTATCTTGCTGTATACTGCAATCAAAGAACAGCTTTAGACAGTGATAAACAATATTCCTAAAATTCCTGCATAGAAAAAAAAATGTGAACTTAAGATTAAGTTTTTCTCACCGTGTCATATTTTATGGAACCATTAATAAAAAAATACATGTTTATATTTGTATTTCTTTTTTTTAATGTGGATGGCTTTATACTCACTCACAACAGTTAAATGACTTTGCTCAATTTAATTTGATTATCATTTATGTCAGTACATTTCTGTAACTTGTTTATTTCTTTCATTATGGCACATAAGAAAGCAAGAATGCTAAATGGCCTATAACATTTTGTAATTTTTGAGGATCTCATTTTGTGGCATTATATACATGATAAAATGTGAATATATTAAATGGCATGCACATAATATATTTTTTGTGGATTCTTTATGTAATAAAACCATATAGATTCTTAATTTAAAAATATGTTCATGCTCTATAAGCTTTGATTTATAACATTGAAAAATAAATGAATATTTTTGAAAAAATCCATTTACCTCAGATGTAAAAGGAGACATATGGTAAGTCATATGTTGATTTGTCTTTTTAATAATTCATTTGCATTGTATGAATTCTGTTTGTGCTTATGAATGGAGTTTTTAATGTTATATTTGTTAAGAAACTGGAAGGCTTTTGTTTGCAGACAAAATATGGGACATTTCCTTTATTGTGTCACATATGGGTATCTATTTACATATTTGGGGGATTCAAGTAATTTTGACTGAATTGATGGGTATTGTATAGGTTGGGTTGCTTCTTAATTTTGAAAATATTTTAAATTTTGTATTGCCAGATTTAACACATTATAAGACACTTTTTTTCTCGATTATATATAATAAGAATATCGGAAATGATGTTATTACTGATGGAATGAAGTGAGGCTATAAATAGATGTAGCATATGCTTATTAAGTGTATTTTTCTTGGACAAACATTTCCTCATCTTGTTATTCTTTTTATATATTTTAAAATTTTAATAAATGAGATTAACTATTAACATTCCTCATTAAGATATGTTGCTTTGTTTCTTAGTTTGTGAGTTCAATACAAATGAAAAGCTTGGGGAATAATTGTTCAAATAAGAATTATTTTTTCTTCAGAAATGTTAAAACATGTTTTAGTGTTGTTATATGTTATAAGGAATGTGAAAAATATCTTTGTATATTATTAAATATTAAATTATTGCAATTATGATGTTATTGTTTAAATATGTTTCAATGTGGATATTTTGAATACCAATCATTTTATCCAATTTTTACCTCTGAAAGTAAATATTAGCCCTTAAGTTATGAACAGTTTAAGCTTAGCCTTCTAATGGTTAGGTTCATTTCTCAGGTACTATACATGTATAAGCAAAAGGTCAACTATATTTGATGTATGAAATGATTGTAAGGTGTTGCAGGTCTCATATGAGGTTTACCTCATTTTCATAGTGCATCAATTGGTCAATGTTAAGTTTTTTGTTGTTAGTTCAGTTTCTAAGATTCTATAGGCAACATATAAATTATATTTTGTGAGAAAAATGATTATAAGAAGTACTTGTCTGTCTGGCAGGGTTCATTTGATTTTGACCTCATTCATGGTTCCTTGGTCAATGTAAAGTCTTCATGGTTATATACATTTTCAGCTACTATAAGCAATAGGTTAGCTCTATTTTGTATAGAATTATTGCAAGGAGCACATATATGTCTTGCAGGGTTCATTTGAAATTGATTTCATTCATGGTTCATTGATCAATTTAAAGTCTCGTGGTTAATTGTTATGTCTGATTCTCTGTTACTATAAGCAATATGTTGACTTTATTCAGTGAATACAATGTCAGATTGTTATATGTACTATTCAGTCTGGTTGGGTTAATTTGACCTTGACCTAATTTCTCTTGGAAAATTTATAATGTAAAGTTTATGTGATATCTAGTAAACCCTTTCATTTTACACACTTTGAACATGAATTCAATTATGATAAGCAAAGCTTGAGAGCCATTTCATGGTTTGAACTCTTGTAACTGAAAATAATTTGTTTCTCTTTTTAATTATGAATTCCTATGAGCATTGGGTAGGTGTAGATAATTAAATGTAAAGGAGAAGGTAGGATATGATCAATTTAAAAAATAGAATTCTTTATATCCTTAGAAGACATTAACCTCTCAGTTTTAGTAATTTTGCATTTTAATTTTGTCCTTTATACTTGTTTTATTCCTCCAAACCTCTTTCATTTAAGTAATAAACAACAAAAAATTAGAGATCTCATAATCATTAAGAAATGATCAACAACCTTTCCAATTAAGATTGTTTTGCATCCAGATGTCTTAATGAAAGGTGTTGATATAAGTCATATCTATATCTACAATCAATTCCATCTTCATGTCTAATATATCATGTATTGTGTTAAAATTAGATTCTACTGATGAGGAAAGGTAACACTAGGACACTGAAAGCTGAACTTTTAGTTCAGTCTAGGTGGCTGAGTGGTCTAGAGCACTGAACACAATGCAGGGGATGTGTCTCGTTATGTCAATAGCAAAGTTTGAATTCTAGCAAGGGAAGAACAAAAAATTGCTGCCGCACATTTGCAGATTTAACTTGTGTTGTGCTGATATTCAGAGTAATTATGAATACAATATGTGTTTTCAGTCACCTTCACTGGTGATTCAATGCATAGGTCTGTTAAAGAGTTATCACTTGTAATACATACTTATACTTATATATCTTTATATAATGACCCATGTAAGGTTGGATGTGTCAAATAAGACATATAGTGATATTGTAGTTTCATAAAAAATGTAATGAGTGAAATATGTACATCATTCTGAATACATCCTGGGATAATGAGCGACATATTTATATAATTCTGATCACATCCCTAGGTTATGAGTGAAATATTTTCTTCATTCTGATCCTATCCTGAAGCGATGAGTGAAATATTTACAACATTCTTATCACACCCTGGCTGAGGTAATGAGTGAAATATTTACATGTTCTGATCACATCCTGAGGTGAAATATTTACATCATTATGATCACATCCATGAGGCGATGGGTGAAATATGTACATCATTCTGATCACATCCTGAGGTAATGAGTGAAATATTTACATCATTCTGATCACATCCTGAGGTGAAATATTTACATCATTTATTCATTATGATCACATCCTGAGGTGAAATATGTGCATCATTCTGATCACATCCTGAGGCAATGAGTGAAATATTTACATCATTCTGATCACATCCTGAGGCAATGAGTGAAATATTTACATCATTCTGATCACATCCTGAGGTGAAATATTTACATCATTATGATCACATCCATGAGGCGATGAGTGAAATATGTACATCATTCTGATCACATCCTGAGTTAATGAGTAAAACATGTACATCATTCTGATAAAATCATGAGGAGTGAGGTTATGAGTAAAATATTTACATCATTCTGATTACATCTTGAGGTAATGAGTTAAATATTCACATCATTTTGATCTCATCTTGAGGTAATGAGTAAAATATGTACATCAATCTGATAACATCTTGAGGAGTGAGATAATGAGTAAATATTCACATCATTCTGATCACATCTTGAGGTAATAAGTAAAATATTCACATCATTTTGTTCTCATCTTGAGGTAATGAGTAAAATATGTACATCAATCTGATAACATCTTGAGGAGTGAGATAATGAGTAAAATATTCACATCATTCTGATCACATCTTGAGGTAATGAGTAAAATATTCACATCATTCTGATTACATCTTGAGGTAATGAGTAAAATATTGACATCATTCTGATCTCATCTTGAAGTAATGAGTAAAATATTCACGTCATTCTGATCACATCTTGAGGTTATGAGTAAAATATTCACATCATTCTGATTATGTCTTGAGGTAATGAGTAAAATATTCACATCATTCTGATATCATCTTGAGGTAATGAGTAAATTATGTACATCATTCTGATAACATCCTGAGGAGTGAGATTATGAGTAAAATATTCACATCATTCTGGTAACATCATGAAGAGTGAGGTAATGAGTAAAATATGTACATCAATCTGATAACATCTTGAGGAGTGAGATAATGAGTAAAATATTCACATCATTCTGATCACATCTTGAGGTAATGAGTAAAATATTCACATCATTCTGATATCATCTTGAGGTAATGAGTAAAATATTGACATCATTCTGATTACATCTTGAGGTAATGAGTAAAATATTGACATCATTCTGATCTCATCTTGAAGTAATGAGTAAAATATTCACGTCATTCTGATCACATCTTGAGGTTATGAGTAAAATATTCACATCATTCTGATTATATCTTGAGGTAATGAGTAAAATATTCACATCATTCTGATATCATCTTGAGGTAATGAGTAAATTATGTACATCATTCTGATAACATCCTGAGGAATGAGATTATGAGTAAAATATTCACATCATTCTGGTAACATCATGAAGAGTGAGGTAATGAGTAAAATATGTACACCAATCTGATAAAATCCTGAAGAGTGAGATAATGAGTAAAATATTCACATCATTCTGATCACATCTTGAGGTTATGAGTAAAATATTCACATCATTCTGATTACATCTTGAGGTAATGAGTAAAATATTCACATCATTCTGATATCATCTTGAGGAGTGAGATAATGAGTAAAATATTCACATCATTCTGAACACATCTTGAGGTAATGAGTAAAATATTCACATGATTCTGATTACATCTTGAGGTAATGAGTAAAATATTCACATCATTCTGATATCATCTTGAGGTAATGAGTAAAATATTCACATCATTCTGATATCATCTTGAGGTAATTAGTAAAATATTCACATCATTCTGATTACATCTTGAGGTAATAGTAAAATATTCACATCATTCTGATAACATCTTTAGGTAATGAGAAAATATTTTCGTCATTCTGATTACATCTATAGGTAATGAGTGAAATATGTACATCATTCTGATAACATCTTAAAGTAATGAAAGAAACATTTACCTTATGTGACTAGAATTGCTTTATTTAAATTTATACATTCTAAATTAACAAAAAAAAGTGAGAATCGCCAAATGTAGCTCCACAAAAATCGCTTATCCGGGTTTTTTTTTCTCATTGTCATTTTGTACTCGGAGATAAACTTCTTATTCATATTTCTTATGAATTTCAAATTGGTATGTTTCTGATGCTTGTTTGAGGTTGGTGCATGGAGGGCAATTTTTATAGTCTTCATTTAGTTGAGATAGAAAATAAGAACTTTCGATACTACGGTTGTGCTGCATACTTCCGTTTGGGTATTTTAATTCTCCATATACGTTTTGTGATATTTATGCTTAAAGTTTGTCTGATTTTAAATTGTATATAGTTATCAAAGGTACCAGGGTTATAATTTAGTACGCCAGACGTGCGTTTCGTCAACATAAGATTCATCAGTTACGCTCATATCAAAATATTTATATCCAAACAATCACAAAGTTGAAGAGCATTGAGAGTCCAAAATTCCAAAAGTTTATCCAAATACGGCTAAGTTAGTCTATGCCTGGGATAAGAAAATCCTTATTTTTTCGAAAAATTCAAACGGTTTTGTAAACAGGAAATTTATAAAAATGACCACATTATTTGATATTCATGTCAACACCGAAGTGTTAACTACTGGGCTGGTGAAACTCTCGTATGTGTATTTGTTCCCACTTATTACGTAGTTGTCCATTTCACCCTTTGATAAATTTTGGTCTAATGTTTTGCAGGTAACTATTGCTACAAGATCCTACAAGTGCTTCCAAAAAAAAAAAAAATTATTCAAAGAGAAAGGTCCCCTTAATATCATTTTATTTTGTTGTTATTGCTGATGTTGGTTTTTAGTGTTGATGTTGTTTTTGTTGATGTTGTTGCTGCTGCTGCTGTTGTTGTTTCAATCATGGTTACTTTTTTGTCAATTCTTGTAATATACATACATGTACATATATATAATATATTGTACTGCCATATTAGTTTTAATCACCCTATTCTCCTGTCTATTTGATGGTCATGCCTGGTAATAAATCCATGGTATCTTGAGCTTATCTTTATATTCACACTTCTGAAAGTGAAAGCTTTATCTAACAGAAATAAATTGAAAATGTGTATTTTAGAAATCAAACAAATTTCATCTGTAAAAGGCTTATACAAAATGTAGTAATTTGGTGAGCCATCAATTGTCCACTTTAGAGATAACGGTTTAATCTTAGTTACCATTTCATTTAACTACCTACCTTATGTAAAAAGAAATGTAATTTCTTTAAAGCAAATTTAAACTTCAAGATAGTGTTGATTCTATTGAGGTCTGCGGACAGGTATGAGCTCCACGGAGAACATAGTGTTTTCCGACATGGGGAAGTATGCTATGTCTGAAATAGCCGGTGCTTCCAATGAATCCGTACACAAAGAGCGGAATAGCTGTCGGGTTAAAACATCGACAGGATTCGTTTTGGTACTGCTTGCTTTAGTTTTAGCAGTAGGTGTCGGATTAATTGTCCATTTTGCAGAAAACAGGAAGATTGAATGTAATTTCCCCGGTCAGTCAGGGGTTTCAAATGCGGATCCACTGAAAAATGAAAAAACGCAAACTGAAATGTGCAGAAAAATGGTTAAAGACAATAAAGACAAAATATGTAAGTATTTATTAGCATCTTAACCGATTACCTTAATTTATGTTTTGATTTGTGGAATTAAAATCGTATAGTAGAAAAAATAAGACTTATTCAAACGTTCTGTTATTTTTATTATTTGATATTTAATATTTAATATTTAAGTTATTCATTTAATAAAGTTTATATTTCAAGTGTTTAAACGCTTTTTTTTTAAAATAAAAAACAACAGTTTTGAAATGACATGCATGTATGGTGGTCACCTTTTTATCGTTTATTTGACACGAAAGATACCAATGGTAGAAACATGGGTTACCCGCGAATATGAAGTTCATGTTTCTGAAATTTTGACAGGATGCTTAAGCCTGTTGAATATCTACAAAAATGATCACAAGATTATTGTCTTATGTCTGGCTATCTAGATGAGAACTCTGTATATTGCCTGGATGCTGACCTACAAATCAAGACTGACGAATCTATAGAAAATATAACTGACATGATTCTCTTAAGTAGAGCTATCTAGATATGATTTTATCCCAGATCAATGATGCATGAAATCTAGATCATGTTGACCTTGTTATATTTGGATGCTAACTTACTACCCAAATTCACAACTGTTGACCTTGAGCTTCTGTTTAGTTCTTCTTTTGATCATAGAGAGTTTTTGTGTACTAAATAGCTACTAGAACAGTTCTTAACAAGGATTTCTGTAAATGGAGGTTTATCGTGCGGTGAAGAAATAGGAAGAAGTCGATCATTAAAAGAGTTTAATTTCACTTCATAGTATACGGCAAAAAATTGGCACAGTCCTAGAAAAAAAAACTATAGTTTACTTCAATTGAAGATTTGTCGTCAAAAATTCGTATGGTGCAGGTTTTTTTTATTTAAGCTTTTAGCCAGCAAAATTGACTTCAAATGCAGATCATTAGTGGCATTCAGTTTGGCTTGTTATTCAAATTATGCTGCCCTTAAATGTCTTAAGACGCATTAGACGAAAAAAGATAATCCTTAAAGTCTTTTAATGACAAATAATGAATATAAAATTACTATAAACGGGGACAATTTGAGTTTCACCGAATTCCAACAACACACTCATTTAATGATGGATTTCCACCTTTGTGGTGGAAAATTGAATAAGGAGGACAATAGATCCAATATTTCAATCATTCTACTGTAAAAAGGGATTTAAATTGGAATTAGATAATTTATTAAATTTTGTTTTTCCTATAAAACGGCATGTGACCTTTGATATTGATTTATGAAAAACTGCACCATATTTCCTTTTGACGACCAACATTAGCTCAAAGTTCACATATTTTCGAATCGAATGATATATATTAAAGCCGTATACTATTTTTGACGATTAAAATTTCATAATACCGACTTTGGTCACCGGCCTATTAATGTCTGCATAATACTATGATTTCAAGACTATTGGTTGTCTTTTTGTTTATGTTGTCTTTGATGTTGTCTCTTCGTCAGATGACACCGACCTTCCGGTGGGTATCGTTAAACCTTTCTGAACAGTAAAGTGTCTAAGCAGTAATTCCTAATTTAATCTGACAAGAGACTAGATTTAAATTGAAAGTATGAGGCAATATGTGTTAAAACACAACTTGTTCGATAGAAGGACAAGTTTAAAGTCGTTTAATTGTTTAATGTAAGCCCTGCTCTATGATAACGACAAAACAAGCTACCAAAAAATGTAATTCACAAATAGTAACCACTTTAAATGGTCTAATAAATAACTTCCGGAAATCCAAGTTGTCAAGCGATATAAAAATGTAAAAGATATTACGTACGTTGTGAAATACAATTCAGGTGCTTCTGCAAACAATACGAGACCAGAAATTCGGTAGACAATTTGATAAGATAAAAGTTGAAGGTCTACTAATAAGAGCCTAACAATTATCATCACTATAGGCATATACAAACAAAGATGCAGGGACACTGTGATTGTCTTTGCGAAAGTACCCTTTGAACCACAGGTACAGACCCCACTGTTATTTTTAATAAGGCTCTGTGTTTTTCAGACTATTTCCCGTATTTCACAAGTCATTTATATGGCAAGCCGTTTTACTATTTATTCGAAGTTCAAGATATCTCATATAATATATAAGATATCTCCTTTAATATATAAGATATCTTATATGATTTCATTTTTATAAGATATCTTATATATTATATAAGATATCTCATACAGTTTCTAAGATATCTTATATACTTTATAAGATATCTTCTTAAGTTTCTAAGATTGTATCTTCTAATGTTTCTAAGATATCTTAGAAAGTATATGAATTATCATATTAATATTTTTCATATAAGATATCTTATATAGTTTATTTTTATATACGATATTTTTAAAGATATCTTTTATAATTTATGAGATATCTTATAAACTATATAAGATATCTTATAAAGTATATGAGATATCTCATAAACTAGAAAAAAATATATCATAAACTATATAAGATATCTTATAAACTATATAATATATCTTATAAAGTTGATGAGATATCTTGAAGTAAGAATAAATAGCAAAACGGCTTGCCATACATTTAATCCTTTTCATCATTTATTAAATGCATAACAATTACATAAAAATGGAAATGTCTCTCAGGGTAATATAATTCCACCAGAAATCCGAAGTCCGACTGGATATAATAATTCCCTTATGCAGCTCTTATGGTAAAAAAAAATCATTTTGGTTAGTGACATCCTTAAATACAAAAGTTTATGAAAATATATAAAATGTGCAATGTTTGTTACAAAATTTAACAGCAACATGTTGTCCTGAATTACATTGTGATTTTACGGGAACATGTGACCAAACGTGGAGGCTCGAGGGTATAAAAATTTCAGAAAAAAATCAAACATTTGTTTTTCATTACAAATTTTATTTATTTCCTTTTGTAGTTGTTACTTTATCATATGGTACAAAAATCGTTCAAAACAATCAATTCGTGTTGGCCCCAGATGACTTTCAAAATGTATACATCATTGAAAAAGTTCCAAATTATCTCCCTTTGGTGGAAAAATGCCATTTTTTGGCTCTAAAATTGAAATATCTTCTTCAACTCATCGGTGACCTATCTTTTTTAATATAATTTCCATATAAGCTGTACTTAAACTAAATTATTGTAAAATTTTAGCGATTTCTGTAATAAATTTCCATTTTTATTTCGATATTACCTTTATTTCTCCTATTACTTCAACAGAAAAAACCCACCTTTACAAAAATGTATGCTTCTTTCGAAGGCAGAATGTTAGCGCAAATGAACGGTGACCCCACTTTTTTATTTTATTTTTCTATTAACTATAAGATAAAGTTCATTTATAGAAAAATATAGAGAAATCCTATATAAATGATTTAGACCCGCGAACCCCCTTAATTAAATATGAAAATGAGGAGATTATTATAGTTATCTTGGTGTAATCAGGGGTGTACAGAATTTTACACCGTTGTTGAAAATTCATACACCCTGAGGCGCATTAATTTATTTCTTATGAACAATTCCTTTACTCATTTTGAAACCAGGACGTAAAATTGTAAAAATGGTAATGAAAAATTTCCAGCGTAATATTATTTCAATGTCCATGCTGCTGCACATTGTCAAATACTTTTTTACTTTATTTTTGGAAAAAATCAGAAAATGTTGTGTTCTTTTGAGTTTACAAAAAAAAACCAAAAAAACAAAAACAAGTTTTTTTTGGCATTTTCTTCTCATTATTTTTTTTAATTTATTTTGGGAACCTTTTATTTTTTATTTTTTTTGGCAAAATTTCATTTTTTTACAATTTTGGCAAAATTTTATTTATCCCCGGGGGAACAAAAGTGGGGTGTTATTAACACCGGGGTAGTCAACCAATCAGATTGCAGTATTTTTGCATAAGAAATAAGAACTTTTATCATATGTTTAGTAGAAAATACAGTAGTTTTGCATATGTGATAAATAGCCTGTTGTTTAATCCATATCGCGCAACTTTGATACGCACCCTTTATCGCATACCCTTTATCACACCCCTACTTTTTTTTTAACATGAAGTCAGTTTTTATTTAAGTAAGCTTACGAAAAAATTTCCTCAAAATAAGTCCAATAGAACGGTCATTCGGGAGTGAAGTAATTTATTGAATGATTTTTTGGCACACTAAATGCAACTATAAAAAATACAAAACACACAAAAAAATGCAATAATAAACAAAATATTTTTAAAACAACAGCACGCAAATTGTAAGGTAACCCAGGTGCTTCGGATAATTAATTGAGAAGTTCTTTTTATGCTTTTGAAGCAAGACAAAAGTAGAACTGAAGGTTACCCAGTGCAGCTATGGATCAGAAAACAGTTCATATACTATAATACTCTCCTGTTGAAATATATGATAAAGCGTATAAAACATGGCAAAATCCGTATCACATGCCGTATCACCCTCGACCAAAGGTAACCCAGTGCAGCTATGGATCAGAAAACAGTTCATATACTATAATACTCTCCTGTTGAAATATATGATAAAGTGTATAAAACATGGCAAAATCCGTATCACATGCCGTATAACCCTCGACCAAAGGTAACCCAGTGCAGCTATGGATCAGAAAACAGTTCATATACTATAATACTCTCCTGTTGAAATATATGATAAAGCGTAAAAAACATGGCAAAATCAGTATCACATGCCGTATCACCCTCGACCAATATCATCTCTCGGGCCTAAAGGCCCTTGGGCTGATATTGGTGTCTCGGGATGATACGACATATGTTACGGATTTTGCCATGTATTATTCTCTATTTATTGCCAAATGAGACAACTTTCCATAAAACAAATTACCAAGATGTGAACAACTACGGGTGTAACAGCACAGCATAATCACACAGTGTATTGTAAATTACTTCTGGCTTATATTAATGACCTACCACAATCAACATCTTCTGAGGCAAGGTTATTTGCAGACGATTGCCTAGTTTATAGAAAAATAAAGAAGGTAAAGGACGCTACAAGACGACCTTAACAAACTCCAAGAGTGGGAATCACGATGGCAGATGAATTTCCATCCTGAGAAGTGCATCGTGATACGGATAACCAACAAAAGAAACCCACTGATAAGGAACCACCAACTACATGGTCACACACTAGATGCAGTTGAGCATGGGAAATACCTGGGAGTCACCATAAACCATGACCTACAGTGGAAGACACATATCAACAAGACGGTAGGCAAAGCATCAAGGACACTTGGCTTTCTGAGAAGGAACCTAGGACGGTGTAAACCAGAAGTCAAAGCTAATTCCTGCATCCCCATGGTCAGACCAACCCTTGAATACGCCTCCTCTGTATGGGACCCTTACCAACATAACCTTGAAAAAGATCTAGAACAAGTACAGAGAAGGGCAGCTAGTTTCGTGTTCAATGAATACCAAGACGTATCCCAGGTTGTGTCAGTTCTTTAATGGAGAGACTAAGATGGGAGCCTCTTAAAGATCGCCGCTGCAAATACCGAATCACCATGGCCTACAAGATCCACATTATATTGGTGGATATTGACCCCTAAAACTATTACAAACCCGGAGATTCAAGGACCAGAGGAGGCAACCGCATACACCAATTAACAGCGCACTCTGGTAGACCAATACAGGTACTCCTTCTTCCCAAGATCAACCATGGAATGGAACTCTCTACCGAAAAAGCCACAACAGCAGCTACACTAGAAGAGTTCAACGGGCCAGCCTTACCATCCCGCCAGAGGCATTGACAGGAGCTTCCCACACCTAGAACTCCTTAAACCCCAAATGTACATAGTTTTATTTGTAAATAATTTTCCTGTAAATAGTTTTTATTAATTGAGGAGGGAAGGCCTCATGATTTCACGAGCAAGAGTCATTCATATACACTCAAGAAGAGTCCGACTCTGTACTGAAAGAAGAAGAAGAAGAAATCAATTGCAAATTACTTTACTCATCAGGCTGATTGGTACATAGCACAAAGACAATTAACATTACTACAAAACGCATGCAGAACGATGTAAGAGTAGTGTATCAGTTTAAAATTAACAAAACCTAGCTCAAAGACCAGTTCCAACTTCTTAACCTTTTTCTCCCAGGCTAAAATGTCAATCAGCACACTATACCTCCAATGGGTTTGTTTAACGTACAGTCGTTATAAGCATAAGCTGGCTTTTCCTGAATATGGTTAAGGTTTTGGTTATGTCTTTCTCGTCCATTTAAAAAAATGAAATGCTCGAAATTCAGTACCCACAACTTATTTTGAGACTGTCAGATTCGAACACTGGAGTCAAATAACAATAATTCGATAGTCTGTTATGTCACAACATACGGTTCGGTTGGAAGTAGAAACAGTTACTCGTTTTAACTTGGCGGACAATTTCTCTAAATTAATACGAAAAACCGGCAAAATATTTTAACAGGTAATTTATTCATAAGATAAGATGAGAAAACTTTATTTTGATTCGGCATAGGTACAAATAAGCAACACAAGCTCTAAGGAGCTTTTGACCGAATATAAAAACATATAAATAACATAAAAACAGTGCATTTTGACATATAAAAACAACCTGTAATACGAAGATACATAGCATGCAATAAAAATATCCCGAACAAATTCGAATGAAGTAAAAACATGCTTGACCAGAGCAACCAAAAGCACAAACATAATATCAAATAACTTGTATAATCCAATTCAAAACAAATAACTTGTGTAATCCAATTTTCAATTCTGCAACATAATATTGAATATTCTTTCAGGTAATGTGTGTCCACAGGTAAAAATTGCGTCAACAATTGCATCATTGACAACATCACCTACGCATCCAGCCCCAACAGCAAAATCATCAACTCGGCCTAATGTGGTAGCATCTACGTTACGACCGGCTACAACTTTAGATAATATTAGATTACCTAAAACAGTGTACCCACTTCAATATGACCTTGAAATTACACCACATCTTTATGACACTGATGAAGAAAGCAACTTTTATTTTCAAGGAATAATTAGTATCAAAATCAAATGTACTGAGCCAACCAAAACTGTAACGGTACACGTAAATCAGCTAACAATAAATAACCACTCAATTACATTTACATCTGAGAGACAGTCGGACCCAGCAATCAAAATAGTGAGAATAGAAGATGATATAAAACGTCAGTTCATGCTTTTCCACTTAAGTAATGACTTACTTAAAGACCATGAATATGTTTTATCCATGGAATTTAGGGGACCGCTACAGACTGATCTAAAAGGGTTTTATCTAAGCTCATACACCGAAGATGGAAACAAAAGGTATTTAAAATGTAATGTTGATTTATGCTAAGATTAATGCATTGAATTATCTATTATCTGTAACTCACCTATTATCCGCGTTTAGTTTAAGCCAATCATGATTAATCATTTTAAGCTAGATATATTCACTGATTTTAAAAGTAAAATAGGTACAGATTCTATTTTTGCTTACCTGCTTGTAATTTTTTTTTAGTAATTTATCTCCGATTTATAATTCACATAATAATTTTATCATGTGTTTATAATGTAGATCGAAAGTTCATGTTAAAAGCTAAAAAGTATTCGGAACACAAAAAAAAAATCATTGCAAGAACTAATAATATATTTTCCCGGATAATGACCGTAATTGTTTTGTGAAATGTGAAAAGGGGAGTTAATTTGGCGGGATAATTGTGATAATTTACAACTATCTATTAATCTGCCGAAAAACACTAGACTAATGACAACGTTATCATGTGAGTTAATAATTAATTCCCCCAATAGGTAATGGGAAACTTAAATGTGCTACATGCACATATTTAACCTCTGCGAATTATTGTATTTTTGAAAATGAATCTAGAAAATGGATAGAAACAAGTGCATTATGTCCCTGGTCCAATCCCAGCCTGTTATAAAGGTATAACTATATAAAGCTTACATACTTCTAAGATAGCATCATCGTTAACACTTCATATATATAGTCCCATATTTAGTAGTCTCAGATCCGAGCGTCTTTTTACCACAGAACACCACGAATACACAGAAGTTGCCACTCAGAAATTATATACCACAGAACTACACAAATTACAATAAAACTACTTAAATATACAACAGAAGTAACAGAACATCAAAATTACTTTATAAAATGCAAATCAAATAATACAGAATTTCTTTAATTCAGGGTTACACCAATGAAATGATGATTGACTGGAGAAGATAAACATGATCATCATAACTTTTTAGTTGTTGGGCATATTTTTTTCACATTTGGAGACCTTTGAGACATAAACTTTTTCAAAAGCAAAAAAATTAATTTACCACGTATTCCCAGTCATGATCAATCTTGTATATATGAATGATCAATTTTGTTTTTATAATATATTTTCTTGATTAAGAAATCTGTGAGTTTATTAAATAAAAATTGTGTTGTTTAACAATAAAAACCTATAGATAAATAAAACATGATATCTGCAATAAAATCTTGATCTGACAGATTTCACCGGCAAATATTAGGCTACAAATAATATTGATCTGACTTGATTGAATTCAGAAATATGCGATATTTATGAATATTTCATATGATCATATAACCTTTATTTTCTTCAAAAATGTTGATCTGACAGATTTTAACGGTGCGAATCATGCTATGAAAAATATTGACTTGATTGGCAGAAACATACCTGACAACTGTCACTATATGTGGGGGATTTGATCATTTCCCCCATGGAGGCTCCAAAATTGAAATTTTGATTTGTCCAAGATTTTAAACAAAACAATTACTTTTTACAATGACTTTAGGCTTTAATAATAGAAAAATTAAATTTATTGAATAATATATATCAAATTACAAATAGAATGAACTATAACACATCATAATGTCTGAAGTATTAAAATTCCAAAGTTCTGTGGTACATTTTGAGTGTTCTGTGGTGCTCTGTGGTGCTCTGTGGTAAAAAGACGCTCCCGTCTCAGATACACCGAAATGCATTGACACAACAACAATAAGAAATGTAACCAAAGAATTAGATAGTCAAATAATATTGTTACTTTTTTAATTAAAAAGTTTCATTCCAGCTTTTGGTCTTAAAAGTAAATATATTGTTTTTTGTTATTGTTTATGTTGTTAATATTTTTTTAAACAGCTTTCCATTTTAAGATAAAGATAATAGATAAATGTAATATATGTTGGGAGGACCCCTTTTGACACAACTAATTTTGTTTTTGTTTTTACACAGATATCTTGCGACAACTCAGTTCCAGCCAACAGATGCTAGAAAGGCTTTCCCTTGTTTTGATGAACCAGAATTCAAAGCTGTCTTCAATATTACAGTTGTGAGAAAAGTTGGATGGCTCAGTTTATCAAATGCAGAAATAGTAACAACAACATCAAGGTTTCTGTATTGTATTCAAATAAAATGGCCTTAAGACATGAACAAATGAGCTGTGTCAGATAGAATCAGCCTTATGCAAGTGCACCTGTACATGTACATGTCTAAGTCTAAGCACCTATACATGTACATGTTTAAGTCTAAGATTGGTATTGGAACATTAAAATACTAGATAAAAAATGAGTTTTGGTCTGTTTAATAAGGATATTATATCAACTCAATGTCTAAACAGTACAGACTTCAAAGCTAAAACAGATTTTTTTTTAACCCGAAATAAGTTAACAGATGCATTGGTAATGGCAAATATTCAGGTCCATTTCTGTCCAACACAGCTTGAATGTTAAAGGTGTCAAAGGCACTATAAAGATTTATAGATATGAAGTTGAACTTATTGAAAAAAGATGAAATTTCCTTTTAGTTTGTAAAAATGTATTTGAGAATCTCGTATTTGAATATTTTTGAGTGTTATTGCATAGTATCATTTTTTGGAGAAGTCTGTCTATCCTACTGGTGAGCACTAATTTATTAGAATAAGAAAGTTGATTGTATGTTGGGAAAAGTGTTGGTAGTTATCAAAGGTACCAGGATTATAATTTAATACGCCAGACGCGCGTTTTGTCTACATAAAAGTTATAAAGCCAAACAAGTACACAGTTGAAGAGCATTGAAACTTGTATTTATGATTATACTTGACCTGTTTATTATGTAAACAGCATAGCTCTAAGTAGATTGATTTGTATGCCCCATCTAGGTGCATTATGTTTCCTGGTCTGTGTATCTGTTGGTTTGTCTGTTAGTACCATCAGTCCGTCCACCCGTCTGTCTAATCCCCTTCAGGTTAAAGGTCATGGTCAAATTTTTTTTGATGAAGTTGGAGTCCTATCATCTTTAAACTTAGTACACCTTTTATCATGATTATACCCTATAGTATGATCTTTCTAATTTTAATGCCAAATTAGAGTTTTTACCCCAATTTCACTGTTCACCAAACACTAAGCATCTGTATATTATGGACACATTCTTGTTCTTTTTATATTTCTGTGCATACTGTAATGGGAATTTTATCAGAATTATTATGGTAGTTGAAGTTCTGTTTTGAATATACAATGCACTGTTTGTTGGCTCAATTTCTCCTACATTTTTCTTAGCTAAATGTTTACCTAAATAAAGACAATACAAATACTGTGGATTCATTTATTTTCGTTGGTACCAATTTTTGTGGATGAAAGAAAACTTGTCTATTGGTAGATATTTAATTTCATGGTTTTTTTTCCCAAGTCTACATATAAGTCTAAACAAAAATTGGTTCACCTGAACCAACAAAATCCACGAAAATTGGTACCCCGTGGTTAATAATGAATCCACAGCATCTTCATGATCTTAAAAAAATATTTTCTAAAGTTTTCTCAAAATAGTCCATTTAAAATGAGGTAACCATGACATAGTCTCACTTGTTATACTATTTGTCTCTATGTATATGCTAGAATTATAACTGAAAAGTAATAACTGCTAGTTTTATATTTGTAATAGAGGTGATGGGTTTGAGGCAGATCATTATGGTCCAACTCCAAGGATGTCAACCTACCTTGTGGCCTTTGTTGTCTCTCAGTTTAAGTCACAACACAAGACTACATCTAATGGACTTCAGGTACAGGTCTTTATCTTTCATCTATAATTTTTGTTTATAGTCGAACCTTGTTATGTCAAAGTCAAAAGGACTGGACCAAAGTATTTGACTCATCCGAGTCCAGTGTTTCGTCATAAATTTGGAATGCATGAAATACGGTATGAGATTTGAGTAAAGACAATGCGGGTACAAAAAAAAAAACCAACATAGAAAAAAATCAAGACTGAGCAACACATACCCCACCAAAAACTGTAGATGATCTTTGGTGCTCCAGAAGGATAAGCAGATCTTGCTCCATATGTGCCAACTAATTTGGTCTATTATATGTTATGAAATTTGACAAATACATACAGCAATTATGTTTCTAATGCTGTTCAACTTATAATATTGTTATTATCAAGAATATTTTTGAAATTTAACACAAACTTTCTTTTTAAGTATGGAGTTTGGGCCCAGCCAAATTCTATCCTTCAAACAACAGAGGCCTTGAATGTTGGTACTAAAGTGATAACTTTCTATGAAGAGTACTTCAACATTTCCTTTCCTTTACCAAAGCAAGGTAAGATGATGGATGTCATTGATAATATTGTCATGGTCATATTTATATTTTGTAGATTATTCAGAAGATCGGTATAAATAGTCTTTTAATGCTTTTATTGTTTGTATGATAAACTTTATGAATTCCATATTTCTTTTTATGTCCCATTTATGGGCATTATGTTTATTGGTCTGTGTTTCCGTTCCTTTGTTTATCCGTCTGTCCCGCTTCAGGTTAAAGTTTTTGGTCAAGGTAGCTTTTGATGAAGTTGAAGTCCAAACAACTTGAAACTTAGTACACTTGTTCCCTATGATATGATCTTTCCAATTTTAATGCCAAATTAGAGTTTGTACCCAATTTTCACGGTCCAGTGAACATTGAACATGATCGTGGGGATGGGGCATCAGTGTACTGGGAACACATTCTTGTTAAACTTGAAATTAAAACCACCTAGAAAATAGATATGCAAGCTGATTTTTGGTATTAACAATTTTTTTGAAATTCTGGTAGATTTGAAATGACTTGAATATTAAAGGTTTCTATTTTGCAGCTGTACTGTTTAAGGCCTATAAAATTAGGGAATACAAAATTGGATAGTGTATGGTCATCTTATGTCATTACATGTACTGTGAAAAAATGTTAATGACAGATTAAGACGAGAAACATGGTTTTATCCTAATGGTTTAACATTTTCTTTCAGATATGATAGCAGTCCCAGACTACCCTCTTGGTGCGATGGAGAATTGGGGCCTGATTACTTACAGGGAGACAGCCATGTTGTATGATGACAAGATATCCACAGAAGATAATTTAGCCCATGTGACAATAGTGATAGCCCATGAACTTTCTCACCAAGTATGTATGGTGGCATAATATTGTTTTACAGTGGCAAAACACTTGAAGTTTCTTGCCAATTATTTTGCTTTTTATGCCCCATTTATGGGAATAATGTTTTCTGGTCTGTGCATCAGTTCGTCAGTCTGTCTCTTTGTTCGTTTGTCTGTTCGTTTGTCCTTCTCCCCCCTTCAGGTTAAAGTTTTTGGTCGAGGTAGTTTTTGATGAAAATGAAGTCAAATCAACTTATAACTTAGTAGACATGTTCCTTATGATATGATCTTTATAATTTAAATGCCAAAGTAGAGTTTTTATCCCATTTTCACGGTCCACTGAACATAGAAAATGATAGTGCAGATGGGGCATCCTTGTCTGACTATTAAAGTATGTTCATGTTTGGAAAGAGTTGAAATTATTTTGTTAAATTAGGAAAAAAATGTCTTGAGAAATAATGATGTTTCCGTCATTATACCAATTTTTAAGTCATACCCAAGATTTCCGATTTTAAACATTAAAAGAGGGTGTAAAGGGTTATTTTCGTGCAATGTGTTTTGCCAGCCATGAAAAAGGTTTGTTATTCACTGTGTTTCGTGACATCGATAAAAAGATCAACATGCAAGAAATTTGTAATTGTTCGCTCATTGTGAAATGGCAATTTTATTTCACGTTTTTCCCTGCAGATACCCCCCTTTACTTCACTCTTTAAACATAATTTTCATAATTACTCGAGGACAGGACAATTCAGTATTTTCGCATTATTCTGCATGTATACTTATACCTTTCCTATAATATATAGAGATTCTCTATATAATATAGCAGTGATCGCCGTGGAGAAGAAACTTGGAATTGATAGTTAATAGCAAATACACTTTATTTATATTATATTATTATGTATGTTCATAGTATACAGAAATGTGAAAATCATGGAATTTAACAGAAAGCAAAAAATAACGGAGTTTGGAAAAAAAGAAGAGGACTTAAATAATTGTCCTGTCTCCAACTGCCTATGCCCAGTTTGAGACCTTTTCTGAAATTCTCCAGACATAAAATCTTTTACAAAAATTCCTCCTACAACAGTTTACATACTTTCAACCAATTTCTAAATACCCGTGATTTCGCAGGTGTGTTCTCTTGGTGTTTAATAATAAAAGGACTCGGCATTTATTAGTAAGAGGACTTGGTATTTATAATTTGGAGTGAAAAAGGGTCAAAATAGAATGGGAATGATACAAACAGGTGCAGTGACATGCCTTGTCAGCTTATAAGTAAACATACAACTGATCGTGCAGGTTTAATAGAATAAGTTCCTTTGACATCAGTATTTTATCATCCTGGCTGTGCAAGTCATTTTATTTTGCTGGATGTTAAGAAGCCATCAATTAATCCAGAACTGTACATTAATTTGTAGTACTTTGCCTGTATAACAAATGCTTGAATTTCTTAATGTATTTTCCACACATATTGTATTTGTTTTGTAGTGGTTTGGTGACCTTGTAACATTGAAATGGTGGGATGACCTTTGGTTAAATGAAGGATTTGCTACCTTTGTAGAGTATATGGGAACTGACCATGTCCATCCCGATTGGAAAATGGTAATCATTTCACTTATTGTATGTTTAAAGGAAACCATAATATTGTCAAAATCAGTACATGTACCTCAAGAAATAGAGTTATTAATTATAAGTTGGATTGTTCATCTGTTTTGTAAAAGTCACATCAGTTCCACACAAAAGCTAATGGTGTTTTAGCTTGTTCTTTTTGAAGTGGTCAATTGGCCATTTCAGAATGTAAGGCATTCTGGGTAATGTTTTCAAAAGCGTACACCAAAACGTTGTGATTGGTTTAAAATGTTATAATTAATGGAAATTCAACCAATGACATAACGTTATTTTCATATTGGTGTACAAACAAAGTGATTACACACAGTCCTTTTGATTCTGAAAAGGTGAATTAAATTTTGATCTATTTAGAACTGCAGAAAATTTTCAAGATGCAAAAATAAAAACTTAAACCTTTCAACGCTACACAAAAAAATAGAAAAATGGCTGCTGCTGCTGCATTTTTTTTGTGTTCATTCATTAGAACAGTATATTCCTTTTCAGACTGCTGTATCTTTTTTATTGTAAGAGATACAGAAAAAGTTATTGCATGAAAAATGCTCAGGAGATTATGAACTGTAATGTTAGGCAGTTATTTCAGTAAGATTTTTATCAGGTTACCTGCATTTTCAGGTAATTAACAGGTAAAAGGTGTAATTTGTTACATTTGTGTTGAATTTTGAATAAAAACTACTTTTCGTCTTCATCTATTTTGTTTTTTTATCTGCCATAAAAATAAAGAAGACACCAATTGCTCGATTCCGTAGCGTATTGCACCATACACAACGTATTATGTAATCATGGCACAAATCAGTGGCTCCGTCCTCGAAATTTTCAGTCAACCTCCGTTTTCCCCCCTTTTTCTACGTCTCGTAATGATCGATCAAATCATATTTCCCACACGAATTGAATGTAATAAACACATTGAGATAACAAGAAACCTTTTAACTAATCCTCGTCATCAGTTTCGCCATAGAAATGCTGAAATATTTCCATATTTACAGCTTCGTTTCCGATTTCCGCCATTTGCATTTGTCAAAATATTTGTTTTTATTTTCCTTCAATTTTCCTTCTGCATGATTTTACAATAAAAATTGCCGGGATTTCAAGCGCAAATGAGACCTTGCATATCCTCGATTCATACAAGGAAAAATTAGAGATGACCCGAATGAAAACCGAATGGTTTAAGAGTCCTTATGAAAAATCTGTTGTCATCGCGGCATATGCTGCAAATAGCAGTGGCGGACGGCGTATGTCATCGCGGCATATGCCGTGTATAGCGTTGAAAGGGTTAAAAGTCATATGAAACTTCAAATTAAAAAAAACTGTTGCATATGTTTTTTATAACTAAATGGCTAGTTTTGATTATAATACTTCTGTACATTTACTATTTTCTAAAGAAAATCCTATAATTTGTCCAAATTTTGAGGAAACTTACTTTATTTTTAATTGTTAACTTTCAGTAATGTGATGTGACTATTACAAAACAGATGAACAATCTGAATGCATGAGCGAACTCAGTGTGACCTTTCTCGTAAACATCCTGTGATCACAATACACATGGATCTGTTATTGAAATAAACTATTATCTTTTTGTACATGTTGTACATGTTATACAAGTGCTGAATAACCATTCTTCTTTGTTGATTGTTTACTATAAGGTGGCAATCGGTAAACTACGGCTCAAAACACGACAATTAATTGGCTGCTATATTTTCACATAATAACAGACAGAGAGAAAAAAAAAAATGACAATTATACAATTATGGGTAAGAAATGATTAAATCATGCAAAGAACTCTAACATGACTAAGTTTATGATATATACATGCATGCATTGGTTCAAGAATTGGATGCACATTAATTTTCACAATTCACTCGTTTCATATGACTTGAACTTGGGTAGATCTAAAGATAAAGTTACCAGAATTAAACTGGTTTACCTCTAAAGGCACAACTGGTATCAAAATATATTTTATACACCTAGGCCTTATTAAAGTTAAAATATTCCATAGTTGTTAGTTCTACTTAGTATATGACCCTCACTTTGTTATTGATATGAACCAACCAAAAAACAAAACATGCTAGCTATTTTTATTTCATTTATTACTGAGTTATGGTGGTACCCAACACTTTCACTAAAATAAATTTGGCTCGTTTAATTTTCATAAAATTTTGTCAAAGTATTTACTTTACACTTAAACAAAAATATAAAATTAAAATTTTTTTGAACCAACCGTTTTGGTTATATAGCAATTTGACAAACACCATTTTTGATCATTTAGAAGCTTCATATTCCTTTTACAACACAACGTAATTAAAACGTTAAGCTGACTTTACAGAGTTATCTCCCTGTAGTGTTAGGTACCACCCTAAGGTGTTGTCAGTTGTTGCTAGAAATTTGAAATTCTCTTTACAAATATTGTTAGGAAGAACAGAATATTCGAAGTGTTTTTATTGTTTATATTTTTGACAGTTTGACCTTTTCCCGATCGGAGACATGTATGATGCTTTTGAGTTTGATAGTGTAAAATCTTCACATCCAATTTATGTTCCTGTAGAAAATCCTGACCAGATCAATGAAATATTTGATAAAATATCTTACAGCAAGGTATGTCTATGTAGAAAGTCAACAAAATCCATAAATTAATACATTCTGTTGAATAGAAGTGTTAAAGTTATAATTTTGTATCAACTTTTATTGATATTTCTGACTTTTTTTGCAGAGTTATCTCCCTTCATCAATGCCTATCTCCAGAGGAATTTGAAATCATTATTTTTTAGTCTTCCTGAAATAAGATTTTATGGGACTTTTTTCTGTGTTGTTTTGGGTATAATGCTTAAGATTAAATCTTTAAAACCTTCTGTTGCAATTACTTTAAGGGTAAAATTTATGCTAGATTGACTGAAATATGGTGAAAAGGGAGAATAAAGATTTTTCTTTTAAAGATGGAGATTTGGCTTACTTGAAGGAGATTTACAATTTTTGGGGAGAAAAAAAGATAGGAAACTACTCTCAATGTGTCTGAGGTTGATGTTTATATATATAACTGTACATAATGTGAATAAAAGAGTATACAAGTAATGAAATGCAACATTCTTAGTATATGATAAGGGACCATACATGTATTAAGATAATATTTTTTTACTAGGTACAGGATTAATGGTCAGTACTTTTAATTACAGGGAGGATCAGTGATAAGGATGATAAGATATGTACTTGGAGAGGAAACATTTAGACATGGTCTAATTGTAAGTATATAGATGCAGGAGGAAAACAGAAAATGAGAAAGACACTATTACCGTGTTCACACTTTAAAATTTGCATCGGGTAGAACCGGGATTAGTTAACCCGAATTAATTACCCCAGTTCACACTTGAAAAAAAAATTAACCCTGGTTGGGACTTTCCCTCTCAACAAAAGTAGAAATGTTAGCATCAAAATTGTAACACATCTGTCTACTGTACATATTTACATTTTTTTTCATCACAGATGCATTATTTTAAAGTCTGTAACTTTTTACTGCACTCCTGGCTGCTTTGGATTGCTTTGAAGGAGTTCGATCACCATCAACCACTTCCTGTGTTTTTAAATAATGTCACTTTAAAAAAAATTGCACCCATTTTTCGCTCAAACATCAACGGAAATGAGATAGGATTAATTGTTTGTCATTAAGCAGGTTTTTCAACAAAGATTTATACAATTATATTCCGGTCCAACGATTTACAGAAAAGAGCGACGATTTACAGAAAAGGACTAAAAAGAACCGAAAAGGACTGAAAAGAACCGAAAAGAGCATACATATAAATTATTATTTAATATATATACACCAATTTTTCCCCCTCGTAATAAAGGAATGTATAGTTCAAATTTATTTTGAACATTTATAGGGATATGTAGACTTCCAAAAAAAGTTAGATTTCCCTGTATCAGATTAAGGCATTTAAATATTAAAAAAAAAAAAAAAATCAAAGTGTCATTTCCTTGCTTTAGAAAAAACATTTGAAGAAAATTTCAATTTCTGCTACATGTAAACCATGGCAAACTTTAAGATGTTCCTGGTTCGTTTCAATTTCTTAATTCAATTTACGGTATAAAACGTTGGGCTACATGTAAATAAAAGGAGATAAATCAATAAAAAAAAAAAACATCATTATCTTCATATTATAAATGTTGTGCACATCACAGTCATTTCATTTCGTTTTTCAGGAAATATAGATAAATGAATAGCGCACCCGCTTTCGGTATAATTGATAACTGTTTACTCTTTTATAGGTATAGATTAAAGGGTGTGAAAAAGTTAATGGCCTGTTGATTTCTAAGGTGTCTTCAACCTATGCCAACATTTGAAAAATATATATTCATCCTATGCCTACAAACAAAATACAATAGGTGTTGTTATAACAATGAATTATTAATTACCTGTTAAATACAGTCAGTATTTTAAAGCATTAAAACTTACTCCTTTTGAATAAAACAACACCAGTGAAATACTGATTATAAATTATGTTGATATATGGAAAATAGGATAAAGGTATTACAATAAAAAACTCTTTTTGGGTAAAACATTTCCAGAATTTAGTTGTTCTAGACGTGCAATTAAAAAAAACACACACAATTAAATGAGTAAATAAATAAAATTATAATAGAATTGAATAAGAAAAAAAAACATTCAGGATTTTTTTAATATACAAGATTTGCCCACTTATTACTTGTCTCTGAGTAACCAAGCTAAACAGTGTATTTAGGTTTTTGAATTTTTGTCAGATATTCGGACTCCTTGCTTTTTTTCCTACGTTACAGGGTAAAATATTTTGCTCGATAACATCCATTTCCTTTTTATATAAGACTTCAATAGCTCATTAAAAGTCATTTACTAAGATTTTAGCAGATTCTAGATTTTTCTTTCCAGTTTGAAACCCATATAATACTAATGCAAATATAAGGAATTAGCATTTACTGGTCTGTTAAAAAAATATATATGTTTCAAAAAAGAGTTTCATAGCCTATCAATATTGTATTTAGCTTATTTTGTTCCTTAACTAATTCTCTTCTGACTTAAAGTTTAAATCTTTAAGTATATATATATATATATAAAATTGAGAATGGAAATGGGGAATGTGTCAAAGAGACAACAACCCGACCAAATAAAAAACAACAGCAGAGGGTCACCAACAGGTCTTCAATTTAGCGAGAAATTCCCGCACCCGGAGGCGTCTCTCAGCTGGCCCCTAAACAAATATATACTAGTCCAGTGATAATGAACGCCATACTAATTTCCAAATTGTACACAAGAAACTAAAATTAAAATAATATATTTAAATTTAAATTTTACTTCAAGTTCTGATGTCAGTATTTTCGAAATATATGTATTTGTACAATAGAATACATAGAAAGGTAGAATAAAGCATTTTCGTAATAAGTAAAACAAATATATAAAAAACACCATAATTTCATAAATACTGAACTGTGAAAAAATACACTTTTCAATGTGAAGCAGATTTTAAATAGGGTTATATTCATAATTTCCATGCATTTGATGAATATGTGGTTCTATTTTTTTTTAAATACCATCATATATTGTATTATATTCACATGATAATGGTATATCCTGAAATAGTTGCCACTGGACGAGCAATCTCCAATAATCAATTATTTTATTACGTTAATTTCTAATACAAATGAGATCAGCAACACATATAGAGTTGCCTTTATTTTGACTATTACAAGTACAAAAAAAAGTTTTGTGTACACCTAACGCCAATTTTAAACTGTTTGTAAATTGATTGGCCTCTAATTATTTTTTTTTTTATAACACTTAATCTGTTCTTTTTTATTCAACCTATGCCAACATAATTTCATACAATTTTATACCTAAATTTCAAAATGTTGGCATAGGTTGAATGAACCATTTCTAATAATTTTATCTTATAAACCATTTAAAACAGCTATGTACATTAGCAAAACGATGTCAGATGGTGATAAAATAAATGTTTATTTTTTTTATTTTTATTATTTATAACTTCCAATTTACAACATAATATACACAAATATAATAGCAATATATAATATATAAATCTATAGATATTATCTAATCAATACATCTTTCTATTAGGAAGCAATTTTTTTTTTTTTTTTTTAAATATACAAATATAAAATAAAGAGTAAAGCAGTTTGAACACCGGAGAGAGAGAGATAGAAAGAGAAAGAGAGTGAGAGAGAATAGTGTGGTGAGTTTTCAATATAATGCATCTAGAAATTGAATTCTATTTTAGTATAGTAAATACAGCATTTTCATTTATAACATGTATATACATTTTTATACTTAACTAAGCATGCTAAGTAATATATCAAAAGCATTCCATTCTCTGAGAAACTGATGTTCACATTTGTTTTTCATAGCAATATTTTTGTCCATTGCATACACATATTTTATCTTTTCTTTTACTGAGTTTATTGTCAGTTTTTTTTTAAAACATCTGGAATTATAAATATATTGCTTTATGGTAAGAAAAAGAGTATTTTCTGCATTGCCTTTTGATATTTTTGCAGTGTTACCAAACAGAAAAACTTCTTTTGTAAAAAGTACACTAATTCCATTGGTTAGAAACCAATTTTCAATCTGTTCTAATAATAATTGTGTATGTTCACATTCCCAAAATAAATGTTCTAATGTTTCAATTTCACTATTACAAAATGTACAATTTGGATTATCATAAATCTTAATTTTATGAAGAAATTTGTTTGTAGCTAAGATTCGATGATTGAATCTAAACTGTAGCCACTGTAACTTAGTATTATTTGTGACAACAAATGGCAGTTTATAAATTTTTTTCCAATGATTTTGATCAAAGCCAAAAATTTCAGTCCATCTCAACTGACTAGTGGGAACACTTCCATTTTTATTCAAAACAATATACATATCTTTAGATCCTTTTGAACTTTTAACAAGTCTTTTAATAGCAGATGGAATTAAAGGTAGTTCTAATTTGTGATTTTTTCCCACAAATGATTTTGATGCTTGATGTATAGCAGATATAATACTATTATATCTCATGAAATTCACATTTATCTGATACATTTCTTCTATCTTTTGATGAGAGAAAAAGGTCCCATCTTCATTTACAATATCATTTATAAATCTTATACCATTTTCAAACCAATCTTTATAAAAAATAGGTTTATTTGCTACCTTTATATTATTGTTAAGCCAGATTGGACTAGCAAGAAAGCATTCCCAACTGTCATATTCATCTTTTTCTCTAAGAAGTTGCCATGCTTTCAGAACATCTTGCCAAAATTTATTTTTGATATGTTGCTGTAATTTTTGGATATAAACACTTCCACAACCATAAAATTTTTCAAGTTCTACATGAACATTTGACAAAAAAACATTTTGCCATTTGTTGTCTGTTTTAAATAATCTCCTTATCCATGTACACTTCAGTGCTAAAATAAATGCACTAAGATTTATCATTTTGAGTCCACCATCTTCAATATCATTTTGTAAAACATCTCTCTTAATTCTATCAATTGGTGAACTCCATATAAAATTGTACATAAGTTGAATAACATTTTTTAAAATATCATCACTTGGATTTGGTAAGGATATAAACAAATGATTTAAAATAGGCAATATCAATGTCTTTACTACAGTAATTCTAAATAAATGTTGGCCTGTGCTAGTATATGTATCTATAGAGAAACTTGTGCATGGAGATAGCGGGACTTTTCCTTGAAGAATTCAAATCCTTGACAGGTTTAACGTGTCAAAGTAACAATTAATGTGTTTACATTTAACATGTAAGATCAGGGTAGGAATGGGGGTACCTTAATGACGTATAACGGTAAAAATTCTAACCAAAGACGTTAATGATAATTTTTAGTGAATGACGATAACATGTACACTTTCTTTTAGACGATAAAAAAAATCAGCTGAATTTGACGAATCACGCTATTTTTTCCCAAAAATAACGGTAACGATAATTATTTAAGACATCGGACGAATCATGATAAGGATATTTTGACGAATCACGGTAAAAAATTATACATTTGACGCTTACGGTAGCCAAAATGACCGTTTGACGCCTGACCTCCCTCATGTAATACACATACACAAACACACAAAAAAAGAACGAAATATTCGTATTTATTCAATAACTACTGTAAAGTTTTCCGTCACGATATTTTGTTTTTTGTTTTTTGTCCGATTGTACGAATGTCCGTGTTATTATATATTCACTGATGAATGGAATATATATACACATTCCAAAAAAAATATATAAGGAACTGTTGTAATGTTCGAAATGAATTAGGGACCGAGATTGGACAAAATAATGACACTTAGCTTATAAATACAATTAACGTAGGACGATTGTTTGACAGTAATGAATAAATATCTTATATGTTCTTTTCTGTTATATGTTTTCTATTCCATATGTTAGGCATCCGACCCTACCTATAATTTTTCACATGTACAGTAAGTTATTATATGTAGTCCTTTCACAGTATAAGGTTTAAAAACCTAATGATAAACTTTTCTCAAAAAGTGGCATTGCTCAATACCCATGCTTTTTGTTATTTGTTTACTATAAGGTGACCATCGGTAAACTTCGGCTTCAAAACACGGCATTAAATGAGCAGCCATATTTGTTAAATCATAACAGACAGAGAGAAAAAAAATTGACGATTATATGTTATATTTGCGTAAAAAATTAGAAAATCGTGCACAGAGGACTAAGTTTATGATATATACATACATTGGTAAAAGAATTGGATAATCATTTTTTTTCACCACTCACTCGTTTCATATGACTTTAATACATATGTTTATTGATCTTTTCAGAATTACTTGAATGGATTGAAATACCAAAGTGCTGTACATGATGATTTATGGAATGCTTTACAAAAGGTTTGTCTTTCATTCTTCCATAAATGTCCGCTATTATTTATTTGGCAATGGGTACCATCAAGATTTTGTAATTTGTTAATTCTAAGGCTATTATTTTGAACCAATGGTTCTGATCGGATAACAATCAGCATAAAATTCTCTATCTCTCTGTCTGTAACTCTGGAAGTCAACATTTTTAATTCCAGAGTGTGTTGATGTGTAATTTCTTCTATAATAAGCAAAAAAAAAAACACCTCACATTCTGCACCTAGGAATATTCTCTTAATCAAATTTTATTGCATTCTGAGACAGATGAGGCAACATGCGCAATTGTTTCTCCATAGGCGGTAATGGTAACGTTTTCTTCTGTAACTCAGCCCATATCATAAACTTGTATATGTATGATGGCTTGTTTCAAAGCTGAGACATTTTCACATACATGGTTAAATTTTTTGGGGTATGAGTGTGATTCATTTTTCCGTAAATTAGCATACCCCGAAAATCCTTTTGTGATGTGGCTGTTCATGGTAAAAAGTCCCTTTTTTCACACAATAATTTCTTTAAAAATTTAATACTTTGAATACATACAATAACTCCATAGTTTTTACACATTTATCCGAAGGTCCTATACTTTCCAGATCAACACAAATGGTTAAGCTCAGTCACTTGTTAAAAATTGAAACATGTCCAATATCACTACACAGATATTTGGTGTTTACTCACAACTTTTGTGTTCCTCAATTGGAGGTGTATTAGGAATATTGTCCCTAAGAAGCCAGTAAAACGTCCAGTGGT
Source organism: Mytilus edulis (assembly GCA_019925275.1). Taxonomy (NCBI): domain Eukaryota; kingdom Metazoa; phylum Mollusca; class Bivalvia; order Mytilida; family Mytilidae; genus Mytilus; species Mytilus edulis. Next base: position 40,818,947 of record CM034353.1, on the reverse strand, counting down.
TGGTGTTTGACACTGGAAACATATCTGCTACATCAACTAGATAATTTGCCAAAGAAGATTTTGGGCAATTTTTGTTTTATTAAAATTTGCAATGAAATAAAGACTAAACTTGAATGAATTGTTAATTTTGCATTAGAATAGAGGTATCTATATTATAATTTTGATACTAAACAATAAAGTAATACACATTGTATTATGCAGTTGGTAAAATGTATTTTAATTTTGTTTTACGCAAACTAAATGTTATGGATTCTACATAGCTGCTTCTTAATATGATTGCAACTTTTTCATTAAACATTGACAAGTAACAAAAATGTAGCAGCAACTCCCTTTAGGAAAATGAGATTATGTGATTATGCATTGGTATGTACATACCTGTCAACCTGTGACGATGAAAATGCAGGTCATGACCTGCATTGAAGAATCAAATCTCAGGTCATAACGCGTACAAACTTTTTCGAGCTGAATTTCAGTATTTATGGTACATTTTCTTATAATGTATATCAAATATACCAAAACATCAATGCATGTTCACTTTGTTAAGTCATTTTAAATCTATTAAATATTATTTCATTGCACTTTGAAAGATTTTTATAAATTTGTGTAGCTCAGACTTATGTGCTTTACTTTTTGAGAAAAAAATACTGCAATCATCAAACATTAGAATTTAATGTAATTCTTAAATGTTTGAGACTATTGACTATGTAGCCTTTAACTATATTCATTAACAAGGAAATTAGACTATGATAAAATATAGTAATACAGTTAAAGGAAGTATAAATGTAAAAAATAATTTTTAACTTTTTTAAAAAAATTGTATAAAGGTATAAAAATAATGAAAAGATATTTTTCAATATGTATTTGAATTTTATATTTCTATGATTTAATCTTTTTCACCCATAAAACGTAAATATAAGGAATAATTTTGAATGGTGACAAATAAGAGGAAGTAACTCTTGTTCAGTTTGTAAACCAATGCCATTGGCAATGGTGCAATTTATTTACGACCTAAAGCTAAGGTAATTGGTGTTAATTAACAGTGTGTTTGACACCAAAGCTGTCAAGTGAAGCCATGCACTTAATGGGTCACTTAATTTGACAGTTTACATAGCTAGATGAACTTTCTGTTCATGGAAGAATTACGAATTTGCCGGTATTTCAAAGGAATATTACTTATGAAATTAATCTCAAGGCTAAGAAATACGGGTGAAATCGGGTCATTTTCGGAATTCCCGGGTTATTTCAATGACCCGGCGGGTGTTCCGGGTGATCCCTCAGAATTGTGAAAACCTCGGGTCACACCCGCAGAATACGGGTCAGTTGACAGGTATGTATGTAGAATGTGTATGTTATTCAGTTGTCTTGTGTTACAGTATTTTATGAGTCAAATGGAACAATTACTATCCTCACATTAAGAAACATGTCTCTGTCGTTTGATAACATATAAGATAAATATCTATATTAGGTAGCTGAAAAGGAAGGGAAAAAGATACCATATACTGTGAAGGATATCATGGATACATGGATACTGCAGATGAACTATCCTGTTGTCATGGTGACGAGAGCAAAGACTGGTTTGATGGTGGAACAGAAAAGATTTCTTTTTAACAAAGACTCAAACACAACTGAAAAATTTCAGTCTCCATTCAAGTAAGTTATATGAACATAAAAAGGATAGCAAGTATTTTAACAGCAAGTATTAGAAATATAGTTTACCAGCAGCTCTATCAACCAATTCAAATTATTAATTGGTCTACTACAGAGTAAGGATCATATATGTTTCGAAATATTTGGACAGAATAAAAAAGAGGCAGATAAAGGCTGCTGTATTGTACAGATAAGTGTTTTTAAATTGTAAAAGTTTTTGACGTTTATGTCACATATCACTTTCTGATGGTCATATTTATTACAAAAATACTGCTTCAAATTGAAACAAAAAAGTTTAGATTAAGATTTTAATTACAGCTACATATGGAAGATACCCATCACATATACTACCAGTAGTGAAATGAACTTTGATAAGCCTGGAGATAGTGTTAAATGGCTTACTACTCAATCAAAAGGTTAGTTCATATGAAACTTATAAAATTTGACAAGATCATTATATTACAGCTTTCATAAAGTTTAAATATTCCTCAAAAATTTATATTTCGATTAAGGATTGATAAAAAATTGTAAAACCTGCCTTAATGGTCACCTAGTTTCAGTAGTCACCTGTCTGGAATGGTCACATTCAGACCATCAAAATCCTTTATCTTAATATAATTAAACTCTTTTCAGCAGTCACCTTTCTAGCACGGTCAGTGCTCACCTAATTTTTGTATGAAATTATCATTTCAACTTTTTCAAATATCCATTAATATTCAGTATACACTTGCACCATGAAGTAATCTATCTAGATATAGTCCACTGTTATAGTATTCAAGATTGTTACAGTCTAATATTAATTTAACAGAAATAGTTGACCAGAAGATACCTACCTCAGAGAACAGTTGGTACTTAATGAATCTACAACAGTATGGTGTCTATAGAGTTAACTATGATATACCAAACTGGAATGCTCTCATACAAACACTGAAACTGGATCACAAGGTATAAACATGTATAAAATAGAATTTTAATATATTGAAAATGGGATCGCAAGGTACATATGATGATGAACATGCATGCACTCTTATACTGAAACAAGTTACATAGTTTATATAAGACAAGACTACTAGATCACTAGCCATATATAACACAGGACACAAGGTCACACATCATACACATACACTGAAAGAAGATTACAAAGTAAAGGTATCTCAAGCTCACCCATACCTGAAACAAGATTTCATAGTAAACATTACACAAGTTTATACATACACTGAATGTATATCACATGACATGTTTAATAATATATTAGAAAGGGCTGGAATGAACTCATACACACACTGAAAGTTAAACACTTTTTGTGAGCTTGTGGTTCTGAATGTAAGCTATTATGAATATAGTTCGAGATTACTCTGACGTCCAACGTCTGTTTTGCCAGACAAGCTGGGGCTATCAAAAAGTGGATATTTGCCCTTCCAAAATAGATGTGCTGCTTCGTCACTTCTGGTGCCAACTAACGGAAAAGGAATTATATAAATCGGGTATCAATTTATTCATTTTTCATTTATCTCTTCATTTATGTAATCTTCACCTACCTGCCACCCTTTATTTTCTCATAATTAGACAGTTTTCACAGTGCCCCATCGATTCAGACATTTATACTTTTATTTTCAAAAGGACCTCACGTTACGAGAGACTTTGCAACCTCGAGACTCAAATATGCAAATATTTATACTTTTTTCACCTCCTTTATAGGAGATCGATGTTTAACATTTTGTAGCCAACCATGATTTTTCACCTCCTTTACAGAAGATCGGTATTAAGTATTTAGTGCCAAACACGATATCAATCGGAAGCTCTTGGACATTTAGACTACTTGCATCATAAATGAACGAGGTGTTAGATTATGGTCCTTTGCATAAATCATCACTGTTTTCTCATGGTCACGTGATAATCTTTGAAAATGAAAGTCAAAATGCAGAAACCGATGGGTCACTGTGAAAACTGTTTGAATATGGAAAAACAAAGAGTGGCAGGTAGGTGAAACAGTGGAAAGGCCATTCAAACACTTACTATATTCTTTGGACTTTACACACACAAAAATACGGCTTTGTGTTCTAGAATTTCTTGAATGTACAACAAAGGTAGAATCTTTTTGTAAAATATTGATGGCCCTGAAAAGGACTTTTTATAAGAGACATCATCAGCTGCTGGCACTCTCTTCATGTCCAATGCCTTATTTCCTCTTCTCTCGGTGGGCTTCTAGTCTAACGTGAACGCTGCCATTTTGTTTATTTACGTCTGTGACGTCATTTTGTGGGAGATAACTCAAGTAAAAAACAACAAACTCAAAAGGTTATTCACCGCTGGTGGAAATTTTTAGGGTTATCATCCTTCCTTGCAATTGAATGAAAAACAACTGAATTATTCAATGTCACGCGATAACGTTTCACCCAATAGAATTGTTTAAAATATATGTAAGGTATAATAATACAATTAATTGCATGAATTAAAGTAGTGAAAATATGCCTGTAAAGACATACAATATGAAATTTATTGCTGTACTGTCTAGTCTTTAAATATGATAGATAAGTATAGATTATAACATGCCCTTTTCCATATTGGCCCTGGTATCATCCCGAGACCCCCATATCGGCCTCAAGGCTAAAGCCGAGGGCCGATATGGGTCGAGGGATGATACCAGGGCCAATATGGAAAAGACATGTTATAATCTTTTTATCACATATTATAATTTCTGCAGAAAAGAGAAAAATAGGTCAATTATAACAATTTAATGAAAGATAAAAGGTAAAGTCTTAAACATTTTATCACAAACGTGTCGTTAAGGACGCAGTGATGTCACGTCATTTAGAACCAGGGCACAATATCAATATGCTCTTTTTTGCCCCGGACAATTTTGAGGTTATTGCATATGCAAAACCAGACGTATTCGTAACAAATATGTGATAATGTTAGTTATATTAGATTTTCTCTTTATTTGATAGAAAATTCCTGTCGTCAACAGAGGCCAAATTATAAATGATGCTTGGAATCTTGCAAAGTAAGTTACAATGGAGTTTGATTTTACACAGAGTTTGTCTAATTTTACCACATAATAAATCTAAATTTTACTTTACATGAATAAATCTTGTGCAGATTCTCATCTTTGAAGATCAGAAGTACTTGTAAAAGAAAAAATAATATATAGATTTGTTTTAATTTTAATGTCACCAGACTTTATGCATCAGTTTGCTTCAAGAAATTCCAGTCTGACCATTTAAAAAAAAAATTGACTGCTTGACATTAAATTTTGACTACATTAGTGAAATTTGAACTTTTGTATTTAGTTCTGACAAGTTGATGGAAAATAAGTTAATGTTGCAATTCACATAATCATTTTCCCCCATTTTAGTAAAGTTACTATCCCTTTCTTTTGCTTGTACTATTGATTACAAAGGATAAAAAACTAATCTATATATTATTAAACCATCAATATTTTAATGAGAAAAGTCTGCATTGATATAGAACAAACACATCTATGTGCTTTTAAACTATTATTTATTATATGAGTAAAATGAGATTTAATGGGGTATACAGACATGAAATTGTAAAAAAAACCCCAACAAAAGACATTTGGGGGTAAATTAACTTTTGGTCTTCAATAACAGACCAGTGTCCTTCAAATAAGTTAACTTTTATATTGCTCTAAGTCTAGTAAAGTTATAAATTTATAACACCTATATCTATAATCCAATTTATTTACAGAGCTGAAGAGTTGCCAGTAACAATTGCCTTAGAGACGCTGAACTATTTAAATAAAGAGATGGATTATGTCCCTTGGGCAGCTGCAACAAGAGAACTCGCATATGTTGATGACATGTTGTCAAAAACAGAAACATTTGGAGATTTCCAGGTAGACTTATTTAATAAAAATAGTAGTTTTTCTTTAGATCAAATTTATAAGGCATTGCTATTTGTTACTCTGGCTTATTAGCTCCTTGGATCGTCCTGAACATGCATGAAATATTTGCCATTGGACGTTTATCAACCAACAATCCATCAATTAGCTCCTTGGCATCTGCCTTTTGATATTCATATGTAACTGAACTGTTTATTTATTCAATAACTCCGGAAAATCTGGACACATTCAAATATTTTAATGTAATTAGCCCAGATGCATATATTTATACATAACTGTAATATTTTTTCTGTCTATGAAGAAGTAACATCAGAAATGTGGTGTTCACTGAATAACCTGTATGGCAAAGTAAAGTTTATTTCAAATAAACAGAAAAAAAATAATAATTTCTTATCAATTAATTCTGAATTCCCTTTTGAAAGTAGTAAATCATGAAAAAACGTTGATGACTTCCTGGTCAGATGACAAAATTATGTCAACAAACTCAGCCAATCGAAAGAAGTTCTACATCACAAATTAGATTATTTTGGAATTGTTTAAATATTTCTTAAAAATTTATGTTTTTTTTTCTTTTCAGAATTTTGTGAAGTCCAAAGTTTCAGCACCATTTAATGTACATGAATTGGAGTTCTCAAACCTGACACATTTAGAAATGTAAGTGTGTCAGATGCTTCTGCTATTGTTGATTTTATATTAGAAAGTCTGTCCCTCTAAAATGTCAATTTTACAATCAGGTTGAACCATAGGTAAAGGTAAACGGCAACACCTATAGTCAAGTCACAGTAGAAACTGTTCCAAAATGAATACTATGGATTCATTTATTTTTCGTGGGTATGAATTTTCGTGGATTAAGGAAAATATATACCTTTTGATTGATATTTGATTTGGTGGTTTTGTTAAAGGGAAACTTCGCAAAAAAATCAAAAATTGATATTATGTTTATTCTGTATAAAAATGCTCAAATTCATAGATATTAAAGTTTTATTCTGCTAGATAAGAGATCACCATCGATTTTAAATTTAGAGTATCAATTCTCTGCGGTCAGCCATTTTGTCACCTTCTCCGATTTGCAGTCACGATATGTCTAAGGACCAAAACTACAGTAACCTGATGTAGTCGTAATTGCGTGTTGATATCTCGTCAATCGTATGGTTGTTTTATCCGACTAGTTAACTAGTTAACTAACTTTATACGGAAAATTTTCTTTTTTTTTTTTTAAATAACCATGATCTGTTATTTTTAGACTGATAATATAGGAATTTAATAGTGAAAAAGTCAAAATTTCAAATTATAAATAAGTCTTCAGTGAAACTTGAGTTGTTTTCGGAAATCTAATTAGTTCATAATTCTTTTATGTAATAAACTTTATTCAAATAAATTAGGATCTTCGCTCCACTGATCACCCGCATGGCTAAAGGTATTACTCCCAAAGATATTGTAGGGGGTGTGAGGTGACACGTCCAGGTATTCAAGCGATTTCCTGTCGAGTTTGCAAATTCATGCATCGTTTCACTTCTTAATGTATTGATAAGTGTACACGGCCGATAACTTATAACTTTCCATTTTGAACTATTAGGTGTATAATATAGATCTCTATCTTGCGTGTCCGAAAGTGATATTACTAAACTCATACGCTTGTTTATGAATAACATTTCTGGTGAAAAGAAAATTATTTATAAAAATATAAATAATACCAAAAAAAAACCAAACAGATTTGATGAAATAAAAATCTATATACGTATTTTTTCCAAGGGTAAATTTGGTAAAATGTAATATATACTCGTTGTCAATGGTGAAGGCCAGAAATATTGATTTAAAAAAATGTATGCACTTGTCGACCATTCGTATATACGCCTGGATTATAAGTTACGGACCTATAGCGCAAATTAAAACATATACATGTATATATAGAACATAAGAAAGAAACATACATTTTGCGTAAATTGGGGTAAAAGTTTTGTAAAATGACAAGTCCACGTATGCCAACATGCAGTATGTAATCATCAAATGACGATAGACTATAGTATACCAAAAGAAGAAGAAGAAGAGATTCAAATACAGGTCGATATATAACTTTATTTGGCTCATCGAAGTTATGGACATTTATATATCACTTAGATTGTTCTCGAAAAAAGGAAGAAATTCGCCATCATCACAATTGTTCCGACATGCATGTAATATATACGCAACTGGAAGTACACTAATACCGAGGGATGTGAATATTTTCCAGGAAAACTATAGAGTATCAAAGTTTCAAATCAATTTCGGGATTTATTTTCTCTCTTGATATCTAATGACAGCAATTTAAAGAATAAACTGCTTGTCCGTTTTAGTGGTATTCTTGCCAGTTGAAACAGACTTATAATTACATTAAAAAACAGGGAAAGATGACATTTAATTCGTTCATTTTTTTAATACATCGTTGGTCAAATAGCTCAAGTATTATATATAGTTACGGTGTGAGACAAAGAGTATTTTAAGAAGGACATTCCCGATTATGTATAAATTTTGTTGATGTTTTTCACACTTGAAAAGCATATCTGTTCGTAATTTGTTGATTCCATTCCAATTAGATCCTTTAATTTCCTGTCAATTTTTAAAACATCTTTTTTCAAATATCTGAAGTATTCATGTGTTGTGAGATTTAAAATATTTTGATGAGCAGTTTAATTCCTAAATAGGTAATTAAAGATCACTTTGGATGGACTAAATTATATAATTGCAGAGAATAGAGTGAGTGGTGTACTGAAATTTGGAAGTCTCTAAACTGTTGATTCCAATGGGTTTTAGCGCTCTGAGTTGGAGGATCCAATAATCCTCTCTTTTGCTCCTAAGGACGTCTGACGTGTTGTCATTAGGATCGTTCCAGAGGACTTCGATGATTTCGAAAGACATATGGTGGATGTTGTGTCCTGTCTGGTTGAAATGTTTACCAGTAGGTTCCGTTGACTTATTTTTGACATATCGGAGATGTTCGCCGAGTCGAGCTTTGAAATGACGTTTGCTTTTGCCAACATATTGTTGTTTGCAAGACTTGCATGTAATCATGTAAATGATATTTGGTGTGTTGCAGTCACCAATATAGTTTTTTCTATATTTGCGTTCTGTGAATGTGCTTGTGAAAGACCTTCGGAAATTGATCCAAGGGCAATAGCTACATTCTTCGTTGCTGCATTTGGTCAACTTATTTAGTGTACTGATACCAGATGTCCCCGGTGTGATTGGCGGATATTGGAAAGCCGCTTTAACTAGAATGTCTTTGAGGTTTTTATTTCTTTTGTAGGCAAAGAGCGGTTGTTCACTAAAAATCTGTTTGGTTGTTTCTTTTATATGCAACAATGGCCAAGTAGTGTCAATAATCTCTCTTAGATTAGGACTGGCTTTTGTATAGCTCAACACTAGAGGTATTCTTGTCATTTTTTTGGTGTCTTTTTTGACTGGATTTAGTAATGCTTTACGGTCTTTTGCTTCTGCTCTTTTAAGGCTGGCATTGAGAAGAGTTTCATTATAGCCTCGGAATTTGTAATATTTCAACAAACTTGCCGAGTGTTTTTGAAAATCTGCGTCATTTGTGCAGTTTCTTTTTACCCGAAGGAACTGCCCATAGAGTCCAGCTTTTTTACATGGTATTGGATGTTCCGAATCGTAATGGAGGTACGAATGGGTATCAGTGGGTTTGGTATATAGTTCAACCTCAACTGTGCCCAATGTTTTACGGAATTTCACAATAGTGTCTAAGAATACAACTTGTTCTTCAGATACTTCAGCAGTGAATTTGATTGTTCTATGCTGAGAATTCATGTGTTGTATGAATTTATTGAGCGATTCTTTACCATGCGTCCAAATAATGAAAATGTCATCAATGAACCTTAGGTATAAAAATGGCTTTAGAGGGAATCCATTTAATAGTTTCTCCTCTAGATGTCCCATGAAGATATTAGCAAAAGACGGAGCTACTTTGGTGCCCATGGCTGTGCCACCGACTTGTAGATAAGTTCTATTGTTAAAAGTGAAATTGTTGCAGTGAAGGACTAATTTGAGAAGTTCTAATAGCCCTTTGTTGGATATTTGATAAGACGCTTTGTGTGAATGTAGGCTTTTGGCAACGGAAACCAGACCTTCTTGGTTTGGAATATTTGAACTTATCTACAAGTCGGTGGCACAGCCATGGGCACCAAAGTAGCTCCGTCTTTTGCTAATATCTTCATGGGACATCTAGAGGAGAAACTATTAAATGGATTCCCTCTAAAGCCATTTTTATACCTAAGGTTCATTGATGACATTTTCATTATTTGGACGCATGGTAAAGAATCGCTCAATAAATTCATACAACACATGAATTCTCAGCATAGAACAATCAAATTCACTGCTGAAGTATCTGAAGAACAAGTTGTATTCTTAGACACTATTGTGAAATTCCGTAAAACATTGGGCACAGTTGAGGTTGAACTATATACCAAACCCACTGATACCCATTCGTACCTCCATTACGATTCGGAACATCCAATACCATGTAAAAAAGCTGGACCCTATGGGCAGTTCCTTCGGGTAAAAAGAAACTGCACAAATGACGCAGATTTTCAAAAACACTCGGCAAGTTTGTTGAAATATTACAAATTCCGAGGCTATAATGAAACTCTTCTCAATGCCAGCCTTAAAAGAGCAGAAGCAAAAGACCGTAAAGCATTACTAAATCCAGTCAAAAAAGACACCAAAAAAATGACAAGAATACCTCTAGTGTTGAGCTATACAAAAGCCAGTCCTAATCTAAGAGAGATTATTGACACTACTTGGCCATTGTTGCATATAAAAGAAACAACCAAACAGATTTTTAGTGAACAACCGCTCTTTGCCTACAAAAGAAATAAAAACCTCAAAGACATTCTAGTTAAAGCGGCTTTCCAATATCCGCCAATCACACCGGGGACATCTGGTATCAGTACACTAAATAAGTTGACCAAATGCAGCAACGAAGAATGTAGCTATTGCCCTTGGATCAATTTCCGAAGGTCTTTCACAAGCACATTCACAGAACGCAAATATAGAAAAAACTATATTGGTGACTGCAACACACCAAATATCATTTACATGATTACATGCAAGTCTTGCAAACAACAATATGTTGGCAAAAGCAAACGTCATTTCAAAGCTCGACTCGGCGAACATCTCCGATATGTCAAAAATAAGTCAACGGAACCTACTGGTAAACATTTCAACCAGACAGGACACAACATCCACCATATGTCTTTCGAAATCATCGAAGTCCTCTGGAACGATCCTAATGACAACACGTCAGACGTCCTTAGGAGCAAAAGAGAGGATTATTGGATCCTCCAACTCAGAGCGCTAAAACCCATTGGAATCAACAGTTTAGAGACTTCCAAATTTCAGTACACCACTCACTCTATTCTCTATAATTAATTTCACTGATTTTTGGACTCTAATCGGAGCCTAGCGATATCCTGTAAACGATAATGCATGAATAACATAGCATTTTAAACGCATTCAGAGATGCCGAATTTCCTTTGCGTTTTTGTCTTTTACTCATGACGTTACAATCCTTCAAACGTCACCAACGTCGGAACGTCAACTAACGACGTCCTTAACTACCATACAGTTTCTATATGACTAACACGATGTCTAACAGCTCATTTATTTGTGATGTATGCCAAGCAAACTATACAAGCAAAAGCAGTTTAAAAAGGCATTTAAACCTACACAACCAACAAACTTTTGATTGCGACAAATGCAACTCTAAACTCACAAGAGCCGATAGCCTATTAAATCATGAAAGGCGGATCCATCTAAAAAAGAAAAGGAATTTGGAGCAACCTAACATTTTCGGTGCCAATACTGTACAAGACGGACAAATACCATCGGGTTCCGGTTTAAACAGAAATCCACACCTTTCAAAAGAAAAAATCAACATACCTAGCAGTACTGATTCTTCTATGGATTTAATGTTAAACGTCGATTTTAATTCCAGTACGGTCAAAATGACCGACACAGATGATATTGATTTCATTGACAACTTCCTTCGAGAAATTGAAACCAACTCTAACAATTGTGCCGGTAAATCCGAATTAATCATCAATCATGGTGACGATGGAATGCCAAACTTACCCAAAGAAGTAAGCTGGAAGGGTCATACACCACCGTGTGAACCGCACACATACAAAAGGAAGGAAGACACAATGGGCCACATAAAAGCGGCTATATACGTATGTAGATACATTAGCAAACAACAACATTGTTCTCAACCTGTATACTTATAAATTTTGCTATGTTATTTATTTATAATAATAAAATTTATCATTATTATTTTTCACCTGTGTTTTTTGGTTGTTACTAATGCACACTCATGTTTAGTACTTTTCCTACAAAGGAGTTCAGACTTATCAACTTTATCGAAACTTACACATAAAAACTTACTCAAAAGATTACTTAACACCGGAAAAATCTATTTCCGGGATTCGAGCCAGTTTACCCATCCACGAGACAACCTCTCCAACGGTCAACCAATCCGCCGGTTCACCGTTCCGACGGTTAAACTTACCGCCGGTTGACATCACTGTCGGTTAACACAACCGCCAGTTCAAACCATGGCCGGTTAACACAACCGCCGGTGGACACCATCGCCGGTTAACACAACCGCCGGTTGATACAACTGTCGGTTAACACAACCGTCGGTTTAAACCACGGCTGGTTAACACAACCACCGGTGGAAACCACGGCCGGTTAAAAACAACCGCCGGTTGTATGAACAGCCGTTAACAAAACCGTCTGTTTTACTAAACCGCCGGTTAAACCAACCGCCGGTTGACACTACTGCTGGTTGACACAACCGCCGCAAGACATCACGGACGGTTGACACAACCGCCGAGTTTCACAACCGGCGTTTAACATAACCGCCGGTTATCTGAACAACCGGTAACAAAACCGCCTGTTTTACTACACCGCCGGTTAAAACAACCGCCGGGATGTACTTGATCACCCGAGTAACGGACAAATGGATCAGTCCGAACCGCCGGTTGTCAACCGTCGATGGAAAAGTATATAAGGAATCCAAAAACACAAGTAACCATTCAGCCTCTGAAGAAGGTCCTTGACGGACCGAAACCGGTCAGGCTTATTATCATCAGGCGCTATTGTCTAGTAGTAACGGCATATATTTTCCTATATTTTATATTATTAAATTATATAATTGCAATTGTTAATGATCTGTTTGAAATATTTAAGGCTGCCATTCCTAATTTGAAATAGTACAATTTTTAGTCCATAAACTCGTGTTTAGAAGGCAATTTATTTATAAATTCTTCAATTAAAATAATTCAGTATTTTATCGTTACTAAAGTAATCAAAAGTCATAATTCATTAAAAGTGATCTTATGCAAAATATAAAAATATACAACAGCTATCCAGTTATTGTGCGATCTTTTTATTCCCGTTATTTAATTTTAATTTTTTTTTTTTACATTCATGTGTCTGAAACTTTGTCTGACTCCCGTTTACAATTGATACGAAATGTTGTTCACACCTGAAATGCCAGTGAACCGTGACGCCTAGATTTCACTGAATGAGGATCAAAAGATTAGAATTACATAATGCTAATCTTTTAATTACCTTGAGTTAAACTACGCATTCCACATTCTTTAGGTGTCACAAAACAATACACATTTTATTGTTTCCACCGTACAAGCAAGTGAAAATGATTGCTGGAATGAAGCAAAAAGGTCAGAATACAAACATGTATTTTTAATACACTATCGATCATGTCAGTTTCGTATGTTTGTTTAAAGTATAGTTAGAAAAAAAATCATAAAAATGTTCTATTGTATGATTTACTTTTATTATTAAAATTCGTTTTAAAAAATCCACACGATCTTATTTTAAAAGTTGCATGGCTATCACTTATTTTTCGTTGGTTAATAGCTACACCAAAAGTCGTCGATGCGCTTTAAATCGCGTTATTAGATGGTTAAGGAACAAGACTTAAATGAGATATTTTCACTCCCGGCATGCATCAAAGACTTAAACTACGTCACATAAGTCAGGAAGTTTCAAAAAATAAAATTAATAATTCCCAATTTTCTTCTTTATTAGATTTCATATCAAAATAAAACTTGGTGAATATGTTTTTTATGGTATTATGAACATAATAAGATGAAAAGTGAAAAATCACGAATTATCCCTTTAAAGTCTGCTTACAACCTTATAGAAAATTTGTATATTCATTGAATATTTTAATTTTTGGTTCACCTGTACCCACGATATCCACAAAAATTTATATCCAAGGAATAATAATGAATCCACAGTAGCCCAAAATTAATATTACCAAAGAAAATGAAAGGTGGTTAAATTGAGTAAATATTCAATATTGGTACATCTTTCTACAGATATGCAGTGAGAACATTTGTTGGAGCAGCCTGTTCATATGGAGAAGAATCTTGTATTTCTATAGCCAAGACATTGTTCAATCAGTGGATGAACAATCCAGATAATAATGTGTGAGTTATTGCTTCAGATTAACAAAATAAGGAGACATATATGTCATTAAAACAACAACCATTATAAATTATGAAAATTAGTCTACTTTGGGATAAAAACATAGAACAAATGCATATGTTTTGCCAATCACAGTGCCCTGAATAATCAGATTAATTGCAATAATGATTTTCAAGCATGAAATAAAATAATCTCTTTCTTCTGCAGGACAGTTTGACTATTAAAACAAGCTACTATTAAAGATAAGATGATTGACCATGTCTTTTGAAATTAGAGGATTTACGTGTTCTTATGAAATTGCTTTTGCATAATAGGATAATAATTAGTTCTGGAACCACATAACATTTGTTCTTTATTTGGTTTCTTTTTGCAAAAAGGTGTTTGCTACATTTTACTATACTTTATTTGCAAAACAAATCTTGGTACATTTTACTATACTTTATAATGTAAACAGCTTAGTTTTAGTGGCTGTATTGAAGACTCATTGGTGTCCCTCGGCTGTTTTCCACTCTCCTGTTGGGTTATTGTCTCTTTGACACATTCTCTATTTCCATTCTCAATTTTAGTTATTAAATAAATATATATATGCAATAGGGAAATGATCATAGTGCAAAGCAGACAGGAAATATTGTAATTTCTTTGTTTCTTGAAAGTATACAGTGTGTTATTTCAGGATTAATCCCAACATTAAAGGCACAGTTTATTGTACTGGAGTGGCTGGAGGTGGGATAGAGGAATGGAATTTTGTTCACAATCAGTACAAAATTGCCACTGTGGTATCAGAAAAGTCCCTTCTTCAGTCTTCCCTGTCATGTACCAAAGAAGCATGGATTTTAAACAAGTAGGTCATTTATTGAGAGACCTAATACAACATAAAACACGGCTGTTCTATGAAACACAAACACTCTGAAATAGCACAGTAAATTCAAGAAAAATAGTTTTTAAACTATGGTTTGGTGATTAGTAAAAATTATAAATTGAGATGAAAATTAAACGAATACATCTAGGGTAAAAAGATAATGTATCTGGTACAATTAAAACTGGTCATCTTACAAAGACTGACCAGGGTATACACTTATGGTAGCTTGGACTTTTGTGTAGCAGTAAAACAAATGCTAAAGGATGTCTATTAAGTTGTGCAAGATATTAGGAATTAATGCTACGTACAGTTTGAAAATTAATGTTTAATGTTAAACAAACCATTAATTTAGGCTGTATTTTGCCTGTTGCAAAGAACAATTTCTGTCCCTGTCATAATTCTATAGTGTCAGTCCAAATTTTCTGTAATAAAAGCTCATTTGAGGTTTGAATTGCTCATATGAGCACGATGTTAGTTTCTTGGGCACAAATGAACTACAAACTGCACATATGAGCAACAACGTATGTGATTCACATGTGCTACCTATGTTCCTAGGGTATGACTTCCTTTCAGATTATTAGAGATGACCTCTGACCCTAATGAGATCAGAAAGCAGGATGCTCCTTATGTTATCATGCAAGTGGCAGATAATTCAGTCGGGAGATATCTAGCTAAAGAATTCTTCTATCAGAACTGGGATTTCATTAGAGATACGTAAGTTTGAGAAGCAATGACATTTTCATAGGTAAAACTATTCCAGCAGATACATTTTAGTATTTCAAAGTTCTTTAATAGTGATGTAAGGAAGACTTTATAAGGTGTTTGTTGAACAAGATTGATGTATTTTTGGTATTATCAAGATGATACATACACTTCTATGTTCAACTTTTCAAAACTAAGCTACTGTGGATTCATATATTTTCCTGGGTATCAAATTTCATGGATTGATGAAAACTTGTATTTTCGTGGATATTTGATATTGTGGTTTGGCCAATCTGCACGCCAAACCCATTGAAAATTTGCAATTCGTTGAACATTTGAATTTGTGGTTTAACTTTACCCAAGAAACCCATGAAAATTGGTATCCAACGAATAATAATGAATTGACAGTATGAATAAAAGGAAATGTGTTGTATATGTCAATGAGAGAGTAATCTAACAAATAAAAAAACTAAGACATATGTAGAGACATTTATAGATATTTACCTTATTTTATAACTAATGTTACCCCCAAAAGACTATTTTTATATACGTTAAAAGAAAAGTCAAATAAAAAGGCATTTAAAATGATATTAATTAATTTGGACAGTTATTAAGTACATTATTTTCAGTATATGCCAGACAAAAATCATTGATGTACTAACAGTTTATTTTGTTGTTGTTTTAATATGATGTTTTGTATGTTTTCAGGTATGCAGGAGGATTTGGTGTTTTTATTAGGTTAGTGCAAGCAATAACCAAGGCATTTAACACTGACTATGAACTAGACCAGGTTTGTTTTATTATATTACTGACAAATCTTTTACAAAGTTTGTTGAAGCAATAATCAAGGCAATTGATACTGATTATGAACTAGACCAGCTGGTTTGTTGTAATTTCTTACTAATTTTGTATTAAGAATATATTTATTGCATTTAACACTCATTTCTTGATAGTAACATTTTTTTTAAATTTTCTGAAAAGTACTAATCTAAGTTTTTTATTTGATAAAAAAAACCCTTAGTTTAATAATTATGTTTTTTTTTTCAGTTAAAAGACTTTTTAGCCTCAGAATCAGACTTAGGTCCTGGAGCAAGAGCATTTGAACAAGCTATTGAAAATACAGAGTCAAACATCAGATGGATGAAAAACAATTATGATGACATCAAGAAATGGCTAAGTGTACGTCCAACACCCAACAAAGTTGATAATGTAAGACTACCAAGATCTTTAATACCAAAAATATACAATTTGACACTGAAACCAGATTTTTATGGAGCTGACCCATCCACATTCTCAACAGAAGGGAGTGTGAGGATAGAAATGGAGTGTACAGTGGAAACAAATAATATAACACTCCACTCTGTGGATTTAACAATAAATGAATCCACAGTGACAATCAGCAGTTCAGATCATGTTGGAACATTGCCAACAGTGGTTAGTCTGGCAGACGATAAGGATAGAGAGTTCCTTATTGTTAATGTAAATGCAAATTTACAAGCTGGAAAAACATATGTCTTGGAGATGTCCTTCACTAGTCCCCTGTCTAATAAAGTTCTGGCTGGACTTTATCTCAGTTCATACAAGAGAGGTGACCAGACTGTGTAAGTTATCTTTAGTTAGAAAAGGAATACCAAACGAACACTTATCATTGAGTATGGTTTCTATAAGGAAAATGTTAAACAATAATGATGTTTACAGTAATGAAGCACCAACAGACAGACATAGTCAATACATTAAGAGTTGTTTGAGATAAGATTTTGTTTTATGGATTCTTTTTCTAGAAAATCAATAATGCAAAACTGAATTTATGAAAAAAACAATTAAAATAATAATGATCAGTAATGTGCTAAAACTGTTGGGCTTAACACTTAGGTATGAGAAAAAATAGAAAACAACAAATACCTTGAGATTTATAGATATGTACTAAGGTAAAAAAAATACCTGTCCATTATATTTTCAAGACAACTAAATAATTTTTGTCCAACCCTGAAACATTAATCCCAGGATCAGCTGTAAAACTATACAAGTTGCACACTCTTTGTGTAATCAAAATCATGGTACTTTGTTGTTTCAGATATCTAGCCACCACACAGTTTGAAGCAACAGATGCCAGGAGAGCTTTTCCATGTTTTGATGAGCCTGAACTTAAGGCCCAGTTCAAGGTGACTTTATTAAGGAAACCAGACAGAGTAAGCTTGAGTAATATGCCACAGGAGAAGACAGGTGTTCCAAGGTAAGATGCAATTACATACTTCTTGTTGTTAATTGCATGGAAGTACTTGACATTGGTGCAAGCATAAGATAGTTTATACTTGCCACTTATCATCTTCCTGTTTGCTACACACCTGTATGTTCTTTAAATTGATACAATGTTTTTGTCACATTTCCTCAGCAACTACACATGTACAAGTCATATAGATATATTGCATCTTTCTCAGCAACTTCAAATCTTAGCCTCCTGAAATTTGAATTAAGTTCAATATTGGTAAAGCTTTTAAGCATGAACTATCACTTCTTTCTATAGTCTGTTCCCTCGGTGTTTTGTACGATATATGTTTTTTCTTTAACTCCAAAACCAGAGTGAAGATATGAATAAGTGAGCTACATACGACATCTTATTGTTTATATCTTGGTGTTTATTTTTCTAATTTGCCTTCAAAAGTAGGACTTCAGTGCAGTCTTTGTTATATTATTTTTATATCCCCGCTTTAAAAAAGGGGGGTATACTGTTTTACCTCTGTCTGTCCTTCCGTCCGTCAGTCAGTCCGTCCCATGAATATTTTTCGTCGCATTTTTCTCAGGAACTACAATACAAGGATTTCTGAAATTTGGTTTCAGGGTTTATCTAAGTCAGCTATACTGTGTGATGCGTTTTCAGATTGATCACTTGACAACTTCCTGTTTACCGAACACTTGTATGATTTTACACATGATATCCAATTTGAAAATTTTCGTCACATTTTTTCTCAGGAACTACAATACAAGGATTTCTGAAATTTGGTTTCAGGGTTTATCTAAGTCAGCTATACCGTGTGATGCGTTTTCAGATTGATCACTTGACAACTTCCTGTTTACCGAACACTTGTATGATTTTACACATGATAGCCAAGTTGAAAATTTTCGTCACATTTTTCTCAGGAACTACAATACAAGGATTTTTTGAAATTTGGTTTCAGGGTTTATCTAAGTCAGCTATACTGTGTGATGCGTTTTCAGATTGATCACTTGACAACTTCCTGTTTACCGAACACTTGTATGATTTTACACATGATAGCCAAGTTGAAAATTTTCGTCACATTTTTCTCAGGAACTACAATACAAGGATTTCTGAAATTTTGTTTCAGGATTTATATAAGTCAGCTATACCGTGTGATATGTTTTCAGAGTCATCACTAGACAACTTCCTGTTTACCGAACACTTGCATATTTTTACACTATTAATATTAACCACTTGCGGCGGGGGTATCATCAGTGAGCAGTAGCTCGCAGTTTCACTTGTTTAATCAGATTGGAGAATTAGACTTCTCAGATAGTTATTTTAAGTTTAATACTGTTATGAAGTTTCCATTTCATTCACACATAACCTATAAATAACAGGCTATTATTTCAACTTGGAATTATTTTTAATTATGGAATTTGCATTATTTCTTGTACTTGTTTAATAGATTCCATGCTTCTTCTGTATCATTTTGAGCAGTGCATAACATTTTCCATACAATCAATGTATTTCATAATAGAAAGTGTTGTGCGCAGCACAGAACATTAAAATGTAGAATAATGATGGAATTTATTAAAATTTCAAGCACAAGAAATTATGCAAGTTCCATAATTAAAAATAGTTTCAAGTTTAAATACTAGCCTGTTAGAAGTTTTATATGAAAAATTACTACAAAAAAAGATCAAAATTAAATTTGAGAAAATATTGATATATATCTCTGTATTTTCTGTTAGGTTCTCATTGTATTGTAAAGTTTAATTTTCTAAATTTACTGAAACAAATTGCAATGTAGAGCAGTGATTTCTTTTAGCAAATATAAAGATGTTCTGAAAGAATTTTGTATGAGGCTGACTAAGTGAATTTTAAAAGTGCTAGAGCATATGATATAAAAATCTTAATTTATTGTCATTTACAGTGCAGATGGGTTTGTAGCCGATGAATATGCCTTGTCACCAAACATGTCTACCTATCTACTAGCCATTATTGTATGTGATTTTGAGTATACACAAACTACAACTAAAAATGGTATAAAAGTAAGTTTATATATAGAGATCAAGGCATTCTAATATCATAGCTTTAGTGCATACAGTAAACCAAATTGTAAAAAAATATCCTTAGGATGGGGTCTGTCAAAATTAACAGGTGTAGAAAGACGGATGATACAATGCATGACTAAAAAAAACAAGACAAAGAATAAAACATTAGATAAAAAAAACACTAGACAAAATACTAAAATTTAGAAAATAGAGAAAGGATTTCAAGGAATTTTTTTAATTACTGTAAACATACTTATTGTTGCAAATTTTGGTAGTAGGAAGAAAAAGTGAATACAAATTCATCTTTTTGATATAAATGGTAGTATATAGATAAAAACATGAATTGGGAGTTTGAACAAGTTACTGCATATTGAATGTGTCACATTTAAAATGTGGGAATTTTGTTTGTTTGATGGCAATGGTATGAAGGCAACAGAAATATTGAATAATGAGATTGTAATATACATTAAATGTAGAGCATGAATTACAATGAATATTGTGAAATAATATTTTGTATTGATTTTAGTATAGAGCTTGGTCTACACCAGAAACGTTGAACCAGACTGAATTAGCATTAAAAACTGGAGCTGACACCTTATCTCTCTATGAAGATTTCTTTGGAGTTCCATTTCCAATACAAAAACAAGGTTAGATACTGAAACAAAAGAATAGAATAATAACCAGATTTCGTTAATTTTTTATTTTATAGAAAATGTGATTGTCCTAAATCTTATGCTTACATAAAATCAGGAAACCAAATTTTAATCCTACTATTAAGCTGTCACTAATATTTTATGAAACTTCATTGAATTTGAAATATAGGTCAAGTTTGTAGGGTATGCAATCAATATCCTAAAGGGACTGGTTTGATAGCTATAACCACTAAAATATGAATGCAAGCACTACCCTTGTGTGATTACAATTTCTTTGACTAAGGATAACTGTTGAATTAAAATTTTGTAGATGAATGACCGCTGTAAAATCTAGGTAAAAAATGAAGGATAATATGAATCAATAATAAGGTTCTTATTCTATTCATTGAAAGATGGGTATCTGAGCTGTAATATAATTTCATCAGAAAAAATATTAGCAAAAAATATATTTTGATTTTAGATATGATAGCTATTCCTGATTTTGCTGCTGGAGCTATGGAGAACTGGGGGCTTGTTACATACAGGGAGACAGCCATGTTGTTTGATCCAGATGTATCCTCTGCCAGCAACAAACAAAGAGTTGTAGTGGTGATAACTCATGAACTTGCTCATCAGGTAATGTGGGAAAAACTCAAGTTATCTCATCCAGTTAAATAATGATAATTCATGAACTAGCTCATAAAAAACCTGATCAATTGCATGAAAATTGGCAGAATTTATATCAGCAATTTTGGTTTACTATGGATTCATTTATTTTTGTGGGTACCAATTTTCGTTGATTGAGGAAAATTTTCATTTTTATGGATATTTGATTTCTTGGTTTTTTCAAAGTCTATTTTCATATAACATTTGTAATTCGCTAGACATTGAAATTTGTGGTTCCCAGCTAACCATGAAATCCATAAAAATTGGTATCCAAGGAATGATAATGAATCAATTGTATCAAATAAAAAAATCATCAAATCAAAACTTTACAAAAAATAACCTGCCATACAATAATGTCCAATTCGCCTTTTCAGAATCTAAAAGACTATGGGTAATCTCATTGTTTGTACACCAACATGAAAATAACATTACATCATTGGTTAAATTTCCATTGTTTAGAACATTTTAAACCAATCACATTTTGGTGTACTTTTTTATACGCCCGTCAAAATTTTGACGGGACGTATTATGGTATACAAATCTCGGTGTCCATCTGTCCGGCGTAAACATGTTGCACCGTAACTTGAGAACGACTTATCCAAATTTCATGAAACTTAATACAGTTGTTTCTTATGATGGTCAAATGATCTGTATACTTTTTGGTGAAAATAAGATTTAAACTTTTTGAGTTACGGCACTTTATAACTAAAACAGGGGTGTGTTTTTTTCACATGTCGCACTGTATCTCAAAAACGATTCTTGATTATGACTTAAAACTTTAAACACTTTTTAGTTATATTAATCTCAATATCTGTATACTTTTTGGTGATGATTCAAAATTTCATTTTTGAGTTATTGAGTATTTTGTAAAAAAGGGGGAGGTTTTTTTTACATGTCGCGCCATATCTCAAAAACTATTTATGATTATTGCTTAAAACTTTACACATGTCTTTGTTATATTAATCTCAATATCTGTATACTTTTTGGTGATGATTCAAAATTTCATTTTTGAGTTGTTAGTATTTTGTAAAAAAAGGGGGAGGTTTTTTTTTACATGTTTTGCCGTATCTCAAAAACGATTTATGATTATTACTTAAAACTTTACACACTTCTTTGTTCTATTAATCTTAAGATCTGTATACTTTTTGGTGATTATTCAAAATTTTATTTTTGAGTTATTGAGTATTTTGTAAAACAAGGGAGGGTTTTTCACATGTCGCGCCGTATCTCAAAAATAAGTTATGATTATTGCTTAAAACTTTACACACTTCTTTGATATATTAATCTAAAGATCTGTATACTTTTTGGTTTTGATTCAAAATTTTATTTTGGTAATATTTAGTTTTTGTAAAAAAAAACAGGGTGCTGGGTTTCACATGTCCCGTCGTGACTCTAAAACAATATATGGTTATTGCTTAAAACTTTCACATAAACTATTAATGATTATTGCATAAGACTTCCACATAAGACGTCGGGCGTATCATGCGCTCATGGCGCAGCTGTTTATTGAAAATATTAACAAGATTGCATTTGATTCTGAATAAGCTAATTTAATGACATTATTTACTATGTAAGAATGTCTTCATTTACTTTTTTCCATTTAACAGAAAAGAAAAATTATACTACATGCAGTAAGTTTACATGAAAATATATGTTGTCTTCCTTTCACTTTTGTATATCATCATACCTTTTTTGTGAAAATTGATCCTGAAGGACAAATTCACTAGACAATCTTTGATATTTCTTGGTTTCTTTTATAGTGGTTTGGTGACTTAGTTACTATGGAATGGTGGGATGACCTTTGGTTAAATGAAGGGTTCGCCACATACGTTGAGAACTTTGGAACAGATCGTTTGTATCCTGACTGGAGAATGGTAAGGAAAAGTAATCAGAGAAAGAAAAAAAATGCATAAACATTGTATTCTATGTCGGTGATATCAAATGAAATTGACAGAAAACAACGTCAAATTAAACATTTAAAATCTGTCAAACGTCGTCTGTGTTTTTTTAATTGATTCCATGAAAATTAGTGATGTTGTCCAATCAAAATGAACGCTACAAACAATGTTGCATTAGAATTGAGTATTCTATAGCCAGAATAAAGAAAACGCAGCACAGTGGGTAATCTTCACTCATACTAAAGTAAGTTAGTTTGATTCTTTGCCAATTTATTTATTCTACTTTAATGGTCTATTTATATTTTTCAGTTTGATCAGTTTTCTGTGGATGTGGTGCAGGATGCTTTTTCTTTTGACGGTCTTGTGACATCACATCCTATCTATGTCCCTGTATCTAACCCAGCAGAAATAAATGAAATATTTGATACTATATCATATTCCAAGGTAAAGTGTAACATAAAATATATTTAATAACAGTATCAGTCAAATAAAATTTATTTTGTTTAAAAATTCAAATCTTTACTCTTTTAAATGAAATATCTTTTGATTGCAAAGGTTTAAAAGATTTCCAAATAGTGATAAGGTGTATTCAATGATTTAAGGTGGTACCCAACACTTTCACTAAAATTAATTTGGGTTGTTTAATTTTCATAAAATTTTGACAACGTATTTACTTTGACTCTTTGACAAAAACATAAAAATTTCAAAAAATTTGAACCAACCAATTTATCAGAAAAATTACACTGGTTATATAGCAGTTTGACAAACAC
This sequence comes from Mytilus edulis, assembly GCA_019925275.1. Taxonomy (NCBI): domain Eukaryota; kingdom Metazoa; phylum Mollusca; class Bivalvia; order Mytilida; family Mytilidae; genus Mytilus; species Mytilus edulis. Next base: position 40,795,152 of record CM034353.1, on the reverse strand, counting down.
TTATTTTGATCATTGAGAAGCTTAATATTGAATTTCCCTTAACAACACAACGTAATTAAACTGTTAAGCTGATTTTACAGAGTTATCTCCCTGTGGTGTTAGGTACCACCTTAAGTTGTTGCACAACCGTGTTATTAGTACTGATATTTATAATTAGCATTTACAAATGTTTTTACTAATGAAGCAGATTCAGTAATGTAATCTTATTCTTTTCTATCTTGCAGGGAGGTGCTATTATTAGAATGATGAGGTTCTTCCTTGGAGATAATACTTTTGCTAAAGGATTAACAGTAAGTTCAGTTTTATCTTAGCTGATGCAATACATTTAGAACTTAGGAGAAGGGACATTTTGGGGTTTTGCTGGCCTTGTATAGTTACTGTAGACCATAACGCTGTATAATACCATTACTAATCGCATGTTTTAAGCTACAGTGTAAAGGCTTTCACAAAATATGAATTGGCATCATGAAAATGTCATTAGAGAGATTTTTCTGTGCACTTATAAGCTGAATAAACACAGAGAAAGGTTGTGTTTTCTTATTTCTAAGCATGTACAAGTCAAAAAGTTAAAAATTGTACTTAATTTTGCCATTTTTCTGAAATTACAGTAATTTATTGACTGTTTAAGCCATGAAGATGGTATATTTTCAACAACATCAAAAAACACAAATGGTCTAACTGTACATAAGTAAAGTTATATGACCACAAAGGACAACAACACTTTTGTTTGCTACATGGTATTTGTTTATTAGGTTAACTTGTTTCGCCAGCAAGAAAAGTAAGATTAAATTCTTCTGTTTGAAGTCAACAATTATTCAAGAGAGACATGATATTGTTTGCTGGAGCAGAATGAAATTTCTGTTACATTGTAAAATACAATTGATTTTTTATTTTTTTATCATTTTAGGCTTATCTAAAGGACAGACAATTTAGTAATGCTTTTCATGATAATTTGTTGTTATTTATCATTTTAGGATTATCTAAAGGACACAATTTAGTAATGCTTTTCATGATAATTTGTTGTTATTTATCATTTTAGGCTTATCTGAAGGACAGACAATTTAGTAATGCTTTCCATGATAATTTGTTGTTATATATCATTTTAGGCTTATCTGAAGGACAAACAATTTAGTAATGCTTTCCATGATAATTTGCTGTTATTTATCATTTTAGGCTTATCTGAAGGACAGACAATTTAGTAATGCTTTCCATGATAATTTGCTGTTATTTATCATTTTAGGCTTATCTGAAGGACAGACAATTGAGTAATGCTTTCCATGATAATTTGTTGTTATTTATCATTTTAGGCTTATCTGAAGGACAGACAATTTAGTAATGCTTTCCATGATAATTTGCTGTTATTTATCATTTTAGGCTTATCTGAAGGACAGACAATTTAGTAATGCTTTCCATGATAATTTGCTGTTATTTATCATTTTAGGCTTATCTGAAGGACAGACAATTTAGTAATGCTTTCCATGATAATTTGCTGTTATTTATCATTTTAGGCTTATCTGAAGGACAGACAATTGAGTAATGCTTTCCATGATAATTTGTTGTTATTTATCATTTTAGGCCTATCTAAAGGACAGACAATTTAGTAATGCTTTTCATGATAATTTGTTGTTATTTATCATTTTAGGCTTATCTAAAGGACAGACAATTTAGTAATGCTTTTCATGATGATTTGTGGAATGCCATGACCAAGGTAAACAACTATGTTAGATAGGTGGTTAAATGTTTAAATCATGTAACACTACATTGGAGATAAAAAAAAAAACCAATATAATTCCTAACATGCTTAAGAAAGATAATCATACACTGCAAAGTTTTTGGGCAGAATCATGTACATGTACAATGTACATTGAAGTATTAAATCAGGTTCCTTACCTGGAAGAAAAAAATAGGAATAAAATAACAAAAAATTATCTCTCCAGTGGTTCTTTCATATTTTTGTCAGTTCTATGAATTCCCCTCTTTCTTTTGGCACCATTGTCCCTGGCTCTATTTCTAATACATATGCATTCCTAGATAACCTGTTGTGATTAAATAACTGGTATCTTTAAATTGCAGCAAGCAGGAATGGATGGCAATCCACTAGATGTCAAGGATATAATGGACACATGGATTCTACAAATGAACTATCCTGTTGTCAAGGTTACAAGATCAAATGGAAAGTTGCATTTGGAACAGAAGAGATTTTTGTTTAATCCATCATCTACTGACCCAGGCAAATACCCGTCACCATACAAGTAAAAAAATTAATCTACATATCTGAAAGACTGTTATAAATGGGATAAAGTTTTTAAATGCAATCTGATACACTGTGTCTAAACCACACCGGCAAAATTTGCTCGGACTCGATGCTATCTAACATCCGGCACAATGACGGAACACCAATAGACAAAAGAAAGGTAGGTTTCTCCTTATTGTTTTATTCTTTTTATGATATCGAAGAATATATATACATATACAACTATTTTCTATTGTGAGATGCAATATTTTCTACAACCGTTCTCTATTAACGGAGAAATAAGTCAAAATGCATGTCAAAATGACGAATTGAGTGAACCTTGCCTCGAAATTGTTTAATTTCTCTTTAAATTGTTCACATTGTACGGAAAGAAAGGTACGGGAAGATAGGTATTGACACAGAGATTGCAAATTAAGTTGTTATGAGCATCTCATTAATTGTATCTCTGTGTATGGAACGAAAGAAAAGGGTCATGTCAAATTAAAATAAACTGGTTTCGTCAATGTTGTTACTACACAATCACCCGGTTTCGTCTATATATATCACCCGGTTTGGTTGTATTTTTTAACAAACAATTAATGAAAAGCAACTTTGGCACGGATCTGAACATTGTATTTCGAGAATTTAAATATATATTTATTGTAAGGTAAACTTTGCGTGTTAAAATCTATTTTAAACAGGCACTTTTGGACATAGTTAATTATGATAATACACATTTTTCTAATAAAAGGCGTATCCCTTATTTCACTTAACTTCAAACTAATTTGAATAATATAAATACTCAATAGCAAACACTGGTATCTAATTATTTTGTAACATTATTATATTTTCTTTGTTTATAATAGTAGTATGTAAAGATGAAAAATAAAAGTATGTATTTTGATTGTGCCATAATTTTAATTTACTATACTAAATTATATACACTGCATTCAATCATTGACGAACAGTCCCAAACCGCCTATAGTCTATACTGTTCTGCACAAGTTTATCATGCATGCAGTCCTGCCAGATTTTCTGGTACTATATATACTGTGTTCCTTGCGCACTAAAGCAAGTATTCACACTTAAGCATCCATAACATAGCAATGAGATTTGTAACTTTCTCCCCGTTTCTGGTAGGCACATTTATTTTCCTATAGGCATGTTTTTCACATTATTTTTACAGTTCAAATTCATTTTTTTTTTACATTTCAAATTCATCTTTTTTACAGTTCGAATTCAATTAAAACTTCAAGATAACTTTCGAAAACAATATCGGACAGTATTGTATTTTCAATGTGAATAAAAGTTGGTTTGCAAAACATGACCGTCATTTATATCTAGGTCTTATTTAGAAGAAGTGACGGTAACCACTTATCCCATACACATTGACAATGAGACAACTTTCTTTTAGACACAAAAATGATGTTGAATTAATCAAGTTTAGGTCACCGTATGCCTTAAACAATGAGAAAAACACACAAACCGCATGAAAGCAAGCTATAACAGGGCCCTTAATTATAAATGTAAAACAATTCAAACAAAAAAACTACCTGCCTATTTTATGTTCAAAACACATATGGTATAAAGCAACCAAAGCCAACCATGGAATAACAAGCCTGTGACTCGGGGAATGGAATGAGTCAAAGTGTTGTCGCTGACACAAACAGTACAACAAAAGTAAAAATAATAAAAAATGATGAATAAACCTTAACTCGTCCTATGACAGAGCCTTTATAGTAAATTCGCGATTTGTGCCAAAACTTGTATCATAGTTAAAATTATCCATTAAATATGATAAAGATACATGTATGTATTCGCAGTTTTCTATGAAATCCACTATCACTGAACTAGTATACATATTTATTAAGGGGCCAGCTAAAGGACACCACCGGATGCGGGAGTTTCTCGCTTCATTGAAGACCCATTGTGGCCTTCGGCTGTTTTCTGCTCTTTGGTTGGGTTTTTGTCGCTTGGAATTTGTATGAATTTTTCATGTTTAAATGCCCCCCCCCCTTTTTTGTTTTTGTTTTACCAAAAAAAAATTCAATCCCTCTAAACCAAAATTTTAAACATCACCAAAGAGTAAACAGAAGTTTATAGTATTTATATAACTAAGAAGTGTATAAAGTTTGATGCAGTTATAATACTTCGTTTTTGAGATATGGCGCGACATGTTAAAAAACCCCACATTCAGTTTTCACTTACGTGTTCTGTAACTCAAAAAGATTTAATTTGATTTTCATTAAAAGGTTAACAGATCATGTTAAATTTTAAGAAAATAAGATAAGCTGTCCTGAAGTTACGGTGCGACATGTTTATGGTGGACAGACGGATAGATAGACGGACGGTCAGACGGACAGAATGACTGATAGATGGAGAAACGGACGGATGGAAGGACGGACGGTTAGACGGGTGTATACAATAATACGGCCTGTCAAAATTTGGACGGGCGTGTAAAAACGCGAAGAAATAGAGAAAAAAATCGTAAATAAAGGTCAATAACATTTTTATTAGGATATCGGCCAAGTCGATTTATTTGTATATCTGTCTGCCTTATCATTTTCCTATATAACTTTTATATATATTTGAAGAAAAAAAATGTATAGAAATCGATAAAAAGAACTTGAAATTCAGCATTTATTATGAGAAACATAATCCAACTGACATAATCCGATTTCCCGGATGTCCCTGTTTTCTCATTTCTAACAATATTTTAATTCGGTATACACTTTATAACAGGGGCGTAGCTAGAAGAAACCGATGTGCAAGCAAGTACCGCCGAGCGGAGCGAGGCGAAAAAATTTTGGGACCCTTTAATGCAGAAATTTTTGTTTTTGGTTTTCGGTCATAGGACGGTTTAGAGAAGAGCTACATGTAGATAGGACTTATAAACAATTTATGAAAGTAAAACTATTAATTTAATTCTTGAATCTTCTGAATAGAGTAAATCATGGTTAATTTAATACATAAACAACACATTTTTGAATTACAGAATTTACTTAACATTGACCAAAATCTGCTCTTCGGGACTAAGCAGAAACGAACTTCTCTATTACTTTGTCAACATTCACACTGAAATCCTGATCAATATGCAGTAATGCTAGCGATGATAACCTGTTGTTGTTCATTGTTGATCGTACATTTGTTTTCAACAGACTTAATACACTGATAGATCTGCATGGTAGCACTCGCGAGATGTTATAAACCAGCGTACGTGTTCGCAATCGAGCGACCTCCAGATTGAAATTGTCCGCCAAATACATGCCAGGTCATTTTGTATGTCTCAGACAATGTTGAGAATTATTCGTTGGTTATATTTCCTACAACACGAGGAAGCAGATACGACACAAAGAAGCTATTTTCTGATAATACCAGACACCCTCTACTCCCCAATTCCATTATCATATGGTCTACGTGTGTGAACGCAAAATATAATGAGACTTTCCAATGCTGTTTTGGCGTGTTTTCAGGTTGATTGACTCTTGTAGTCTGTCGAATACATCGCCTCGGCATATTTTCAATAATATCAAAGGGTTTCGAAAATCTAATGGTCGATTGGTACATCGAATCGCAAACAGATATTCCGTATTCTGTAAAATGTGCTCCGAAACTACACGTCTTAGACTGAGTATAATAAATTCAAATCTGGTAAAAGACACAAGTTACTGTCCGATTTTTACATGATCTCTAATAAAACGTTTATTTTGAAATGCCGTTATTTATGACAGTTCATCAATTAAAAAAGTGATAACGTGCATGTATGTGTTTCCTTTAACCATAATTAATTTATAAATTTTTATTTTGGCATTTTTTTTTTTGCTTGCCGAATCGATGTGCACGCAACTGCGTGTTAGCGTATAGGGAGCTACGCGCCTGTATAAGATAAGTGGCAAATCTAGATGACGTATATGTTGCACGCCCCGACCCCACCTTTGGTTGCCAAAACTTTATTGATTCCTGAATTTAAAGATTTTGTAAAGCAAAAAATAATCAAAATATTGTTCGACTCGCTACGCTCGGCGGTATGTAAAAGTTGTTCGAAATACGCCCACTTTTAAATAAACTGAATTCGTCTGTCCGTATATATTGTCAAAATATATTGACCAACATCAGTGTACGATCATCATAACACAATGGCGACAGTGCAGACTCGTTTTTTCTAATTATGTTTACAAAATAATTATGACCTGAGACTAATATACTAATTTGTACATAGCAGTATAGTGATAAATAAATTTTATTTTAATGCATGGTAGTTGTAACCCTACATTCATTTTCTATGTCGATTATGCATGCATATACATTTGTCTATCATTATTATCAACGTTTATCCTTAAGAAGATTTATTTTTACCGATGGTAAAAAAGATTACATACATGGAATGATTAGCTTACTTATAAAGGTGTCCATTCTTTTGTGCGAGGAAATCACATATCAAGTGTGTGTTTCGATTTTTAAGACCGTAAACTTTAATTTCAAGTTTAGAAATGTTCAACATATTTTCCCATAACTCATATAGAAAAAACATATTTAGAGAGCTTTAATCTCAAAATGCTGTTAAAAAATTTCGGAATGCAAAGTAAAATTAAAATATATGTGTCGGCTATAAGAGTATGAATTTGCTTATTATTTATTTGAATCTGAGACTCATATAAATAATAAGCCGCTGTCCGGTGAACGAACTTGTTTTCGAACGACCCACAAAACTCCTTTTGAACGCTGAAGTTAAATAATCAATTCTAATGTAATGCGATTATGATTTTTTTTATTTGACCAAACCGGGTTATGCATTTTGAAATCTATGACGAAACCGGGTTGTATACATTGACGAAACCGGCCAGTTCGATTTTGACATGACCCTTTTCTTTCGTTCCATACACAGAGTTACAATTATTGATATGCTCATAATAACTAAATTTGCAATCTCCGTGTCAATACCTATCTTCCCGTACCTTTCTTTCCGTACAATGTGAACAATTTAACGAGAAATTAAACAATTTCGAGGCAAGGTTCACTCAATTCGTCATTTTGACATGCATTTTGACTTATTTCTCCGCTAATAGAGAACGGTTGTAGAAAATATTGCATCTCACAATAGAAAATAGTTGTATATGTATATATATTCTTCGATATCATAAAAAGAATAAAAACAATAAGGAGAAACCTACCTTTCTTTTGTCTATTGGTGTTCCGTCATTGTGCCGGATGTTAGATAGCATCGAGTCCGAGCAAATTTTGCCGGTGTGGTTTAGACACAGTGTGATATATCTTTCCAAAATTTAAGGCAAAAATTACAGCATACAGCAGATGCTTCTTTTTTAATTAGTGAATTAAAAGTCTGCTATGTCTGCTTTTCTTGTAGCAAAACAAACAAGATTACCCCTTATAATATTGCACAGTTGGAATGTTGTATTTTTAAGCATGCCAAAAAAAAGAATGAACAAATTTGTAGGACACATTAAAATGCTTGGAAATTGTTTGTTAGATATTGATTATCCCTTTTCTTGTTCAACCAGACATTTATCAATTTTAATCTGAAGTGAACTGAAAATATATGTAGAAGTTATATCAAAGTTTACCTTATTTTAGATAAAGTTGATGGTTTTACTTTTGAGTCCAATAAACTTGAACTTTTAGTTCCTCCACATGTTTCAAACTTATATTATTTGTCTGCAGTTACACATGGAAGATACCATTTACCTACACAACAAGTGAAATGCTGCAGTTCAACCAGAGCTTCAAAGATGTCACTTGGTTTGATTTACAATCAGAAATGGGTATGTTGGAAGGTGTACTCTAAAAACATCCAGTGATTTGCTTTTGCGCCAATTGGCATTTTTTTTGTGCCAATCAAAATTTTCATTTGCGGCACAAACATTATTTCATTTGCACCAAAAAGAAAACCTTTCATTTTGGCCAAATATTACAGGTAAATACAGATAGATATAGATAGGTATATAGTTTAGAAAACAGATGATTTTTCGAAACAGAGATTTTTTGTTTGCATCATAAAACATATACATCAAACATCAGTCGTCATTAAACCATACAAGTTATGTTAAAACCTTGATAAAACATAGTTCTGCTATAAATGAACGTGGTCATCAAACCGAAAAAATGAAACCTTAAAGAAAGGACTATACGCTGGAGTAAAATTGCGAGAAAGTTTTAAGCATTATACACAATAGCAAAGTTATAAGTCTATCCAAAAAAAGTTCTTATTCTTAATTTGCTTTTTTTTTTTAGTACAACTAAATGACTTGTTTCCATTTTTCAAAACATGATAACCTATATGTGTGACAATAAAAAACAATGCAGACTTATTGATAATTCTTGTATGGTTTGCATATCTAAAGTAACTTTCAACTGATTTGTCATTAACCTTTCAGTTTGTAAATTCTTTAAAAAATCAGACCTTCCTTCCCATATCATTGAAAATGTTACTTAAAAATATTTCCCAAAATACTTTTTAAATCAATTATCAATGATTATGAGAATGTACCATTTATTAAATCTGCATATGTATTCACAAATTATTAAAATTGATAGTTAATATTCCTAAAATTAAAAAACCAAATAAAACTTCATTGAAAATGTAGGATACAGGAGCATGTAGTAGAAGAATATAACTTATTTCTGAAGACTTGTACTTTTTCAGATATACCTACAACCAGTAGTGGATGGATTGTGGGTAATGTACAGCAATATGGCTACTACAGAGTAAATTATGATGATGAAAACTGGCAGGCATTGATAGGACAACTTAAAACAGATCATTTGGTAGGTACAAGGAAATTATGTGATCAAGAATTAACAGGTATTGATAGAAGAATCAATAAAAAATCATATTGTAAGTCAAGGGTCACAAGAACTGGAAAGCAATTATGGAACAACTGTAGTGTGACATAACCATCGGTTGAGGAAAAAATCTAAAACAACTTTCTTGTGAGCTACTGACAAAAATATAGTGTTAAGGATTAAGCTGTTTAAATCATGATTAAAAAGAGCAAAACTGCAAAAATGAATAGATGTGATACAAATTCAAACCATGAGAAACAACCACTGACCTGAGTGACTGACAATAAATTATTTTATATCACAGATTAAAATAAGATTTGAAAATATGTGAAATTGGTATGTTACAATAGAATAAATTGATATGTTACAATAGAATAAATTGGTATGTTACAATAGAATAAATTGTATATTGTATATATGAATAATGTATAGAACTTCAAATGAATACTCACAATAAAAAAATGTATTCTATATCTGAGCTGCGTCGAATAGAAATTGACCTTATGCAAGTGAACATGAATATGTACATGAACAGTACTCTGATTTATTTTGTAGCATTCATTTACGAAATACAATGAAATAAAAGATGAAGTTTTGTTTGTTTTGTAGCATTTGATTAATAATTCAACTTGCAAACAGTCACAGACTTTCCGTTGAATTTGTTTTCAAAACCTAAATAGGTTAACAGATGCATTGATGTTGATTTGCAGAAGGTGGATTTCTATCCGTCTCAGCTCATATGGAAAAATTATAGTTTGTTTACGTCAGACAAGAAAAACATATAACAATTTTATTTTTAGAGTATCCATGTTATAAACAGAGGTCAAATATTAAATGATGTGTGGTCCCTTTCAAAGTGAGTATAACAATAATCATCAGCATAAATATTTAGAATTATCCAAGAAAATTATGTGATGGTTGGTTATGAAAGGGAATTGTATGTCTTGAAGAAACTACTTCAATTTGAATTTGGGGAAAGGAAAAAGTTCTTCAGTGGGGATTGTTTGGCTCTAAAATTTAACTGAATGTAAAAAATTATATAATACGTCTATAAATAACTGTTTGTTTAACCTCAGAATAGAACCTTTATGAAGATATAAGAATTAGATGATAAAGTGCATAATGACACTGTTTGAATACATCATAAACTGAGTCAAATATATGTCAGGTTAAAGTAATCAAATAAAACTAACATTTTGGCAAAATTTATATAAAGCACATGCCTCATCTAAAAATATATGATGGCAAATAGATGGAAACAAAACACACTTTCTGTATGAGTATTATTTTGGGAAAGGTATGTGCTCTATAAGATTTTATTTGAATTTGAAAATTTAGTAAATTTACTTTCATTTCATTGCAAAATATCTCATTACAAGAAGATATATGACTAATTTTGAGTACAATAACTTACAGATCAGGTGATGTTGGCACTCTTACAGCTCTACAAGTTGTAGATTATCTAAGTGAAGAGTTGGATTATGTCCCTTGGTATGCTGCAACAATTGAATTATCTTATGTAAAGAAAATGCTGACAAGGACAGCTATATATGGAAACTTCCAGGTATGTAGCTTTTAATGAAGTCACCAGATGATATATAGTTTGCTTTATATGTAGAGTATTTATTAATATTTTGGTGAAATTTTAAGCTTGAGATTAAATACAATATGGTAACTTCTCTGAAAAGGATAACCAAATTAATATAGTTCAACTATTTCTATAAAAGCCTAATGAAACTAACTCCTTTTTAAATTGAGTAAATATTCAACACTTGTATGATATAAACAGATTTCCAACAGTGCTTAAAGAATCGATAAGCATACAGTTCGTCTTGAAATGTTAAAAGCTTAAACTATCATTTTTGATTTATTTATACATTTATGGCAGAAATTGACATGAAAAAAAATGTTTCATATTCCAATAATGTAAAATTGTGAATACAACATTTTTTTTCAGAAATATATGAGTAATGTTTTAGGGAAAGCATTTGATCATTATGGTTTAGATAATACTGGTGCTACTCACATTGAAGCGTAAGTTTTATATACAGATATACTTCAAATCTACATGTATGTGTTAACCTTTTGTATTAAGGTCAATTTTTCATTTTCTATGAGTAAGACATTGAATATATTTCATTGATTAACCTCAAATATTGTGATTTGATCAGTTTCTCACTTACTGTAATTATTAGTATTAGAATCATTACAAGATTTACATGTAACATTGATTTTTATGCCCCACCTACGATAGTAGGGGGGCATTATGTTTTCTGGTCTGTGCGTCCGTTCGTCCGTCTGTTTGTCCGTTCGTTCGTTCGTCCGTCCGTCTGTCCCGCTTCAGGTTAAAGTTTTTGGTCAAGGTAGTTTTTGATGAAGTTGAAGTACAATCAACTTGAAACTTAGTACACATGTTCTTTATGATATGATCTTTCCAATTATAAAGCCAAATTAAACTTTTGACCCCAATTTCACGGTCCACAGAACATAGAAAATGAAAGTGCATGTTTCAGGTTAAAGTTTTTGGTCAAGGTAGTTTTTGATGAAGTTGAAGTCCAATCAACTTGAAATTTAGTACACATGTTCCCTATGATATTATCTTTCTAATTTAAATGCCTAATTATATTTTTTATCCAATTTCATGGTCCATTGAACATGGAAAATGATAGTGCGAGTGGGGCATCCGTGTACTTTGGACACATTCTTGTTCATGGTACATTTATCAATCAGAAGTTTTTATGATACAGGCAGTATTATAAGACTGATATGTCAAAGACTAACAAAACATTATTTAGTAATAATTGATCAAGTATGTGTCCAGTCTTTTTTATTTTATTATCACAATAGTCTATTTGCCCACTAAATTACACTGGTTTGACACAAGTTATTTCCCTTTGCAAATGTAGACCGTTCTCTGTTGCACAGAATGAGATGCTGCCCATGCAAAGCATGATAAAATGAAAGTGACATTTAAGCAATAATAACAATTTTGAATTAAAAAAAAAACTATTTAAAGATTTGAAAAACTTAATATTGCATACATAATGCACAGATCAATTTGATTTTCCCACTAGTTCTTCAATAATTGAAAATGTGAGTAAGGGGAACAACTTGCACAATAGATCTCTAATTACATGGTCAGTTATGGAATTTGAAGAAATAGACTTTGTAAAAATTGTTAAAAATTTATCTGAGATTACTTCACAATGCAGAAAATTCTGTTCAAAATATACAATTGTACTTATTGGATAGAAAGATGCTTTACCTTCAGAACTGTGTAAATATTTATGATTTTTCGTTATATAGATATGCCAGATCCCTGTTAGCCCACCAAGCTTGTAATTATGACATTGTTGGTTGTACAACCGAGGCTCTAACTATGTACAACAATTGGATGACTGATCCTGAAACCTACAGGTAAGTATTGACACCTTTTAAAACCACATAAATGTCTGTTTACACAAGTTATTGCTGGGCATGATGTAGTTCCCTTTCCATGTTTCAGACTATACTTGGTCTCTTTTTTTGTTTGTGTCCATGCTTATTCCCTTATATTGTTTAGTCCATTCTAAATTTCTTTTGTTTTTTCAGTCCTTACTTGTCTGTATCCTTTTTTATGGTCCAGTTATTTCTTTGATTTCCTATAGACCTTGTCTAGACTTAATAATTCAAGTAAAATACCACTTTTCTGATTATACATTTAATAAAATAGAGAATACAAATGGGGAATGTGTCAAAGAGACAACAACTGGACCAAAGAGCAGACAACAGCTGAAGGCCACCAATTAGTCTTCAATACAGAGAGAAAATCCTTGACCCGGAGGCGTGATAATGGTCGTCATACTAAACTCCGAAATATATAAAAGAAATTAAAATTAAAAATCATACAAGACTAACAAAGGCCAGAGTTTGTTTGGTTTTACCAATTTGTTTGCTACATTAATAGGATAGATCCTGACTTGAAGAGTACTGTGTATTGTACTGGTGTAGCCGAGGGAGGAGAAGAGGCCTGGGATTTCTTATATCAACAATATAAAACTACTAATGTGGCTGCTGAGAAAAGTAGAGTTCTAACTGCCCTGGCATGTACTAAAGAAACCTATTTGATTAGCAGGTGAGTTAGAAGTGAGATTTGAACAGACCACAAATGTTTTTATTGTGGCCCTTATTTTAACAAGTAGATTACACAAAATAAATTTGAGCCAATGCTTGCTCAAAAGAATTTTTGAATTCAAATGTAGGTAAAACTCGACGTTGTTACTCCTGCGTTATTTTCAAAATCCTCCAATCGCGTAGCTGCATTTAAATTCCACGAAATATATGACGCTTGCGATCAAATAATTTCGAAATAGTGGCCTCATCATTTTTCTATACAGCTTCCATAATGGATATTTGTAGATTATAATTCTAATGATGAAATCAAAAAGTTAGATATAACTTGGTCATGTTACGTTGCGATAGACCTGTTTAAAACATTGATGTATGATGGAGAAAGAGTGACATTGAATTAAACATGATACATTAGAACCTAAGTTTGAACTTGCATTGTACTTAAGAAATGAAAATAACTATATCTTAATTTCATTTTGCCAGGTATCTGACGTATTCCTTGGACATGTCAGAGATAAGAAGTCAGGATGCCTCTGGTGTAATCATTGCTATCTCCAGGAATGTCAATGGCAGAGATTTAGCATGGGATTATGTTGTAGGAAACTGGAAATTAATTAGTAGCAGGTAAGTAATGTAATCTATACCCTTAATAGAGAATCAACCTGTCTGTATGCCAGCGCCATCTTCTTTGGCTCTCGCCACTTCACTTAAAAATTTGCAATATTAGTGGGTAATCATAAACAAATATTATTTATAGACAGCATTTATCATTTATCTAGTAACTACACAACTGCTTTTTTTTTATATAGAAAACATATTGCAGCAGTTGTGTAGTATGTACATCTAATGACAGTTTATTAAAATGTACATATGAACTTTATGTATATTTTTATGCTTTAATGTAAGGCATCTATAGATGGGCATGTCCTGTATCAAGTAAAAAAAATACAATACTTAATTTTTGATAATTGCATTAGTAATGACTATTTTGACGTCGTTAAATATTTGGGTATTTTTGACCACGGTCGGACATTTTCAACCACTTTCTAATTTCCTTGTCATATCACTGATAAAACGTTGATTATATTATGGTTCAACCCCAGAATCAATTGGTCATGGAGTGTTTAATTGTTAATTATTTTGCCATCGTAAGTGGAAATTAAAATATTTTTTTAAATGCGTCTTTTTTATTCATTTATGTGTTCATTTTTAAACTCAGGAGTTTAGCGAACAGTGTCATTAGGTTTTCATGCTTGAACAGTAGGCGTTTTTTACTGAAAGCATTAGTTGAAAGACAGATATTTTTTAACACATGACGTAATATTTGTTTTTATCATGGCGAGAAGTGTAACTTACTACTCCTTACTAGTTCTGCAGATTTGCATGTGGAAAGGATGCAGAAACAACGCCTCACGTGCATGAAATCGCTCCCGAAATGTTAGGTGGTTGAAAACTGCCTCTGGTAAAAAATACCGGACAGTACTCTATATTGAAAAAAGTGTGGCCCAATATACCTTACTTTCTGTTTTTATTGTATTATAGATATGGTAAATCGTCTTTTGCAATCAAGAACCTGATAACTGGAATAACAGATAGTTTTAACACAGAGATAGATCTTCAAAAGGTACATACAGAAAATAACACATTAATTCTTTCTTTAGAATATGTCATTCAAAATCTATTCCCTCCTAAATTTTTACCATATTGATTTTCTTCCTGAACATGCATGAATTACTGGCCACTGTACATAAAGTAATCAATCAATTTTAATCATCATCAAGAAGAAACTGTAACCCATGTTAAGTCTCATTGAGAAAGGTCAAGCTTGAGGCAAAGGTCCATATATGGCTTGTCAACAGATCAGACTAAACTGCTTGATTCTTGCCATAAAACACAATATACAGTATAACTGCGAAGAGGGGATATCCAATTTAAATTTCAAACACAGACTAATGGTCAGCTTTTTGGTTCCCTTAATTATTGGAATTAGTGGAATTTCAATGGTTAAAAACTTGATTATTGATAATTGCTAGAAATTTTAATGAGGCAAGCGTCCATAAATGTCTTGTTTCTTGCCCTAAAACACAAAATACATTAGTATAACCAAGAATTTTGAATTCAAAAAATGGTCAGCTTTTTGGTTTCTTTTGCCACCTTGGAATTTCAATGGTTTGAAACTTGAATACTGATGATTGCTAGAAATTTTGAAAGATTTAATTTTGAAGCTGCTGTCTTAATGACGGTAATATGACAGAATTATGAAATGTTATCCTAATACAAAAGGTATCATTTATTCTAAAATTGTTCTAGCATTTTAATTTTTTGCATTTGAATAGTTTACAATTATTTCAGTTGAAAGCTTTTAAGATGAATAATCCTGACTTAGGATCAGGCAGTAGGGCTTATGATCAAGCTGTAGAAAACACAGAATTAAACATTAAATGGATGACAGATAACTATGAAACATTGGAAGCATGGCTAGACAGGAAGATGTCTTCACAAAACAAGGGAGGTAACCACATCACTGATGTCAGACTCCCCCGTACAGTTTTACCACAACTATATACCTTAGAGTTACTACCTGATATTTATGCCGATGATCCAAAAGATTTCAAAATATTTGGAAAAGTTGATATAGTGATTGACTGCCTTGAAGCTACAGATAATATTACAATCCATATAAATAAGCTCACCATCATAAGACCGACAGTAAAGAGCCAGTCTGGTAACCAGTCAGGACTAAAGGTTGTCAGGACAACAGAAGATAATGACAGACAGTTCTACATCATGTTTTTGTCAGAGAAACTTAGACAGGGTCAGACTTATGTGTTGTCTTTAGAATTTGAAGGTCCTTTAAAAGATGATCTTGCTGGGCTGTACTACAGTTCATACAAAAGAAATGGCAAGAATGTGTAAGTATGTTCAAGATATTGGTTCTAAAATACTATATTCTTGAACGATATATAAGCTGGTTTTAATTTTTTGGAACATTTATCAGATGGGGTTCATTTGATGCTAAAAAAGTGTGATACATTAATCTAAAAGAAGTTTTGCTATGTTATTGTTTGTAAAATAAATTTGTTTCAAAATAGATACCATGCTTAGTCTGATAGTAAAGTTATGAAGTAAAATATCTTTAAAGATGTTCATTTGGGAATGTCTGCGATTAAACCAGGAACGCCACAGACAAACCTTCAGGACATAAACTTATTAAGTAACATCGCTACTGCGATACCAATTGTATTTTGTAAGTTATGATCAAAATACCATCTGAATAATCGAGTCTTGTTTAGATCTTTCACATTTCACATTGAATGTTTTGTAGGTATTTAGCTGTGACACAGTTTGAAGCTACTGATGCAAGGAAAGCTTTCCCATGTTTTGATGAACCTAACATGAAAGCCAGGTTTAAGGTGACACTACTGAGAAAACCATCAATGACATCAATATCTAATATGCCACAGGAAAAAACTGGTATACACAGGTAACTATTTGTCGTTAAAAACTCAACATTTATTAAGAAAATGCAATTTTACCATAGTCCAGGATTCGTAGAACATTAGAAACTATATATTTGTCTTTTTCTTTTTTAAAGGCAAAATGGATTTGTTACAGATGAGTATAAATTGTCAGAGAAATAAAATACTCAACATTTATTCAAAATTGTAATTATACCCTAGTTCAGAATTTGTAGAACTATTTGTCTTTTTCTGTTTTTATAGGGAAAATGGATTCGTTGCAGATGAGTATAAATTGTCAGAGAAAATGTCAACCTATTTACTGGCGTTTATTGTATGTGATTTTAAACAGATTACAGGGAAAACCAAGAACAACATCACTGTAAGTAGTTCCACATCAATTTAACAACTGATTCAGGCCAAAATTAATTAACTTTTTATCCACCAAACTCTCAGTAATTGAATTACATTTTTAGCTGAGTTGCCAGAAGTGAGAGCAGGTCTTATACCTGCTTCACACTATCCATACATCATTAAATCTTTCTGCCCAAAACATAGTTTATTCCATGCATACCTTGAAAAATCTTCTTTGAAACTATTCAAACTGTACAATGTTTACAAGCATATTGTATTTACAAAAGAATTGAATATTTATTTTAAGGTTTTCAGTGTTGAACTAAGTCTCGTTTTGTTGAGTCTTCGACTTTAGTGGAAAAAGCAAGACATATCGATCCTACATTCCGTTGTTGTTAGTGTCGGCGGCGGCGGCCACAAATATTCACTCTGTGGTTAAAGTTTTTGAAATTTTAATAACTTTCTTAAACTATGCTGGATTTTTACCAAACTTGGACAGAAGCTTGTTCGTGGTCATAAGATAGTATCAAGAAGTAAATTTTGTAAAACAAAAATCTGTTTTTTCTGTATTTTACTTATAAATGGACTTAGTCTTTCTTCGGGGAAACATTACATTCACTCTGTGGTTAAAGTTTTTGTTTTAATAACTTTCTTAAACTATGCTGGATTTCTACCAAACTTGGACAGAAGCTTGTTTATGATCATAAGATAGTATCCAGAAGTAAATTTTGTAAAAAAAAACAATCTTTTTTTCGGTATTTTACTTATAAATGGACTTTTTTCTGTCAGGATACAATACATTCACTCTGTGGTTAAAGTTTAAAATTGTTTTAATAACTTTCTTATACTATCCTGGATTTGTATCAAACTTGGACTGAAACTTGTTTATGATTAAAAGCTTGTATTTAGAAGCAAATCTTGTTAAAATTTTGAACCTGTTTATCAGTATTTTACTTATAAATGACCTTAGTTTTTCATCCACTTAATATTACATACATAGTTTTTAAAACATTTTTTAAATTCATAAACTATTCTGCATTTTTACCAAACTTGGACAGAAGCTTCTTACAATTAAAAGATAGTATCAAGAGGAATATTGTTATCAATTT
Source organism: Mytilus edulis (assembly GCA_019925275.1). Taxonomy (NCBI): domain Eukaryota; kingdom Metazoa; phylum Mollusca; class Bivalvia; order Mytilida; family Mytilidae; genus Mytilus; species Mytilus edulis. Next base: position 40,777,087 of record CM034353.1, on the reverse strand, counting down.
TGTCCCTTATATTTGTTGAGCTTGCAATTAACAGCAAAAGTAGGCAAGACAGTGGGTTCCGCAGAACCCTTACAAATTTTTTGTCATTCTATTCTTTTGAGTCACATGCATATATTACAACAGTATTCCAACTTTTCGTGTTGTTTATTCTTTAGTTTTCTATGTTGTGTCATGTGTACTATTGTTTTTCTGTTTGTCTTTTTCATTTTTATTCATGGCGTTGTCAGTTTGTTTTAGATTTACGAGTTTGACTGTCCCTTTGGTATCTTTCGTCCCTCTTCTTTTACACAGTAATTACACAGACTAAAGAGGTGCACCTATTTGGACAGATTGGGATAATTTCCACAGATTTCCAAAGTGTGGAACTTACTCCAATGTGAAGATGTGCACCTCTGATTTTAAACAAATTGAAATATCTTTTCTTATGTTTTCCATTGAAATATCTTTTCTTATGTTTTCCATTGAAATATCTTTTCTTATGTTTTCCATTGAAATATCTTTTCTTATGTTTTCCATTGATATACATAATCATGTTTGTCTTTGTATGTTATAAAGGATACCTAGTTCGTCTCCTCCCATACTTCAACAGTTTTGCTTTTACATGATTTAGAAACTTTTGCATTGAACTTTGTTAGATAACATTAAGAAAGTGCATTTAATCTATTTATAGTATGGAGCATGGAGTACACCTGAGACTATAAACCAAGCTGAGTTGGCCCTACAGATTGGTATAAAGACAATTACTTTCTATGAAGACTTCTTTGGGGTTAGATTTCCTCTTCCTAAGCAAGGTAAGATACACACAAATTAAGATGAGTTAGCCCTGCAGATTGGTACTGATTTAATGGACAATTGAAAGTGCATTCACAGAACTGATGATTATAATGAAATGTACCAAGAAAATTTGTGTTCATAAAGCTTAGCATGTCTGATAATGGTTTGAAGGGCTTTCAGTTGTATTTCAAATTAAAGTTTGAAATATTTTTTGAATTAAAGTTCTGTAATAATTTCCTGTTTCTTTGATACATGCACTGTTGGGGTTATTGAATGTGTAATTAGCAGATACTCATCACAAATATCACAAAGATAGCACCCTAATGTTAGTGGTGAGTGTAAAATATCTTGATTCAATTATAGTAATGATTGTTTAATAGATTATCAGATTAATCATATATATATATATATATATATATTGCAGACATGATAGCCATTCCTGACTTCTCTGCTGGAGCAATGGAGAACTGGGGGCTAATTACATACAGGGAAACAGCCATGTTGTTTGAACCTGGTGTATCATCAGAAGGAAACAAACAAAGAGTCACAGGGACAATAACTCATGAGTTAGCTCATCAGGTAAATATGTATATGTCTTTCTGTGTAAACAGTGAGTCACAGTGTAAGTACATATAAATCCTTTATCTTTAAGGGGTCGCGAGAACAAAAACTCATGTTCTGTTAATTTTCCAGTGTTTTATTTGATATTTAGGAAAAGCAACTAGTGGAATTTCAAAGACAGCATAATATCCAAAAACTACAATTTCACAATAAAGAAATTTTTCTGCATGAATGCTGAACACAAATAAATATAGCGCATGACTTGCATTATTACATTGTGATCGGGTTGGTAAAAAAATACCTATCTTCACTTATAAAAGGATGGTTTGTGAAATTTTTTAATAATTCAAAGCATTTTTGAAAGAATATTTTTGTGAAACAACTAGTCATAGTATTGAATCATGTGATATGGTATAAAGCAGAAGAGACCTATTTGTGTAATATCTCATTTCAGTGGTTTGGTGACCTAGTTACTATGGATTGGTGGGGAGATATCTGGCTCAATGAAGGATTTGCTAGATTTGTACAGTATCTTGGTAGTGATTATTTATACCCAGATTGGAAGATGGTAAATAGTTGAATGTATTACACATTGTTCTAAAATATAAGCAATATAGCTGTACCTTATTTCTAAGACCGCTTAGCTGTCGTTAAATTATGTTTATCAGTAAATACTAAATGGAAGTTTGTGCAAACCAAATATAATGCATAGGTTGTTTTAAATCCTGCTTGTCCAAAGTATGCAAGAATCATTTTAAAATGGACATCAAGCAAGCAACCAAGATGTTGTTGACAATCCAAATGAGAAGAAATTCAGCTTGAAGTATTTGTTTCTGTAGTTCTATATAACAAACTAATATATAGTTAAAATTTATACAAAGTTATGCTTGCTAATTACACCAAGGTTGGTTAAGATAATGTTTAGGATGTTATGGTAACAGTAAATGATGTGAAACAGAAACTTCCTAAAGTCAAAGTTTTTTTGTATGTAAGGTTTACAGAAATTTGTACAAAGTGGAAACACAACATCACTATGAATATAACATTTACAAGGAACTGTTATTAACTTTCAGTTTGAGCAATTTGTAGTGAATGTCGTCCATGCAGCGTTCTCATTTGATGGTTTAGCAACATCTCATCCTGTCTATGTACCTGTATATAATCCAAGTGAAATTAATGAAGTGTTTGATGCTATATCCTATGACAAGGTAAGAAAAAACTGACTGTCATTCAGAACCGTCATAATAGTAGGTAAGATATTGAATTATAATGGGCTGTGAATAGACGGGATGATATAAGGTCTGTTGATAAGTTTTGTTATTCTAGCGAAATCAATGAACTATGCAACCATTTATCCAAGACTTAGCAAGTTTAACCTTTGATTGTGGATAGAGAGGATATCAATACAAGTGGTAAGTCATTGATATTTAGTATATAGTTGATACATTTGCACATATTATTTCCATGGCGATTTGGTGACCAGTTTGAAGGAAAGTTTGTGATATTTGGAATGCAGTTGTTATAAGATTCAAATTTCTCATTTTCACAGAGACAATTAGTACTATCAAAATTACATACATCTGATACATATCTGTGTCAACATTTTATTGAAGAATTTTAGTTGTAAGGGATACATCATGTATTGTGTGTTCAAAAGGACCTCTGTGTATAATTTGAGTAAATTTTATCTTTTTGATTTATGATGATAATAGTTTTGATGTCATGAAGATTTGGTTAATAGATAAAAGAAGTAAGCCATTTCAGGTTTTCTTAAATGGTGTTCTAACATGTCTAAGTAGGTAATATTTAAAGCACATGTGACAGTTGAAATGATTTTTTTCTTTGTTTTAGGGAGCTAGTATTATAAGGATGATGAAATTTTTCCTTGGAGATTCAACGTTTAAAAACGGTTTGCAGGTAGTACTTTTATATTATCTCTCTACAACCACACATATGTTATTAACTTGAGAAGAATATTTATCGTCCTTCCCTACGCCTTAAACACCTTGTTCAAACTCTACGTAATTCTCGTATCAAGGCTTTGAGACAAGAGCAGGTATTATCAGTTGCGTCAATGTCTAAGGAAACGTTTTCAAGCTTGCTTTCATCAAGCATAAAACTGTCTTAGGGAGAGGGAAAAGACTTATTAATGTTTACAATATACATTCGATTTGTTGGCCCATCTATGGTAGTAGGGTCAATATATTTTCGGTCTGTCTGTCTGTTTGAATATACATGTTGTCCCATACTATTGAAGTTATTGTCACATCAACTTTGAATTCTCTTTCTGATATGAACTTTTTGATTATATGCCAAATTATTGTTGTGATATATTCCACTAAATGGGACATGGTAGGATACTTACTCTTATTTATTTGTTAATAGAATTATCTAATGGACAGGAAATTCAGTAATGCCTACCATGATGATCTGTGGAACGCCATGACTAATGTAAGTAGAATTAAAACACAAAAAGTTTGTTTACCAATAATTCATTTAAATGCATGGTTATAAATGTTGGTGGATAGAGGAAAAAAAGACATTTTATGCTATATGTAAAATTGATGGATCACTGTTTTAATTTATGTATTTTTAAGCGTACACGATATTGGAATCTGTGAAGAAGTTTTTTTCATGGCTAGAAACAACGTCATAGAGCTTTTATGTCACTACACTGTACCAAATTGCGTTAGTTGTTGCGCATGAAAACAGGCTGTTTATTCTTTAAAAGTTAAAGAGGCATTCTAAAAATCTCAATCTTAAAGTAAGACATTGTTGTTGTCAGGTTTAGACTAGTTGTGTTAGCTCAAGCTTTAGATAAGACCCTGTTCATAAATAAAAAATTAAGATCATTGATTTTAGCTATGTCATTATAGATTAAGGTGTACAAACTATCATTACATTCGTGAACATAGATTATCCTTGATAGTTTTTTGCAGTGTAGGTACCCAATATTTTTTGTGATTGTTTTGCTAGGAAACTTATTTTGCCAATTTGAAGAACAATATATAATTACCTTTTCTCACTACCACATATATAAATGCACTCTAAAGCACATAAAATACTATTCTTCAAATACAGGCAACCTAAACCTTTTCAAGTTTTAGTGTCATTACCATTTATATGGTCATTTCAAATTCCAAAAAATAAGTATAGAAAACTGATCCTCTGATTCTTTGACTCAATTTTTTGGTCAATAATTAGTAATTTTATATATTATCATTGATCGCAGCAATCAAAGGCTGATAGCAAGTCAATGGATGTGAAAAGTATCATGGATACATGGACGTTACAGATGAATTATCCAGTTGTCATGGTAACTGTCACCTCTAATGGCCTAAGAATATCACAGAAACGTTACCTGTCTAATCCCGATGCTAAGGATCCTGGGAAATACACTTCACCTTTCAAGTAAGAGCATAGACTTTATAATTTTGACACGTTTTACATAAAACTAGATTTCATTTGTTTGTTTTTGGTATGGTCATGATTATAATTTCATGCAATTGTAGTGTTATATAGAATATTCTTACCATCCAATTCCAGTGATGGAAGTTCTGTATCAAGCTGACATCGATGACATCCAAACCTAATGATTAGGTATTTGCATTATACTAACAACCTTTCACTTTTAATCGGTTTGAAGAGATTGATTCATAGTCAGATATAAAAGGCCCTGAAATGACAAATGTAAAAAAATTCAAACAAGAAAACTAATGGCCTAATTTATGTACAGATTTTTCAATATAAATGATATTTTGTATATTGCAATGACATATACACTTAATTATATATGACAAAAATGTGTGATTTTTTGATAAGATAGATATATTCTTCATCTTTTGGTTTCCATTTCAGTTACAAGTGGCAGATTCCATTTTTCTACACAACCAGTAAGGAACTGAACTTTAACAAGACAGCTTCTGATATCACCTGGATCAAAACTGAAACAATGGGTAAGATTGTCAGAATCCTTGTTGTAGACAACCTTAGTTGGTTGTAGGAGACTACTACTGTATGTTTTAATTTGTTTCCATTCAAAATGCATTGATCTTAGGTTGCTGAATGATTTCTAGACTGTTAATGCAAGTATTTCTGCCAAAGGTTGTGGGTTCCCTCTGTGCTCCAGCTTCCTCCACCATTTAAAACTGTCCTGTCATGATATAGCCAATCCTGATAAAAGTGACATCAAGCACCAACCATCAATGAATCTCCTTATTTCTAAAGATCTTTTCCAGTGTTGTCATGATAGCATATTTTGGTCCAATTTAGAAGGGTGGGTATAATTCTTTAACATGTCAAAGTAATGTTTGACACTGCTTAGACAATCCTGTGCTATTTACTAGATGGAGAAAAGATGAGTTTAGTAGGATGTTTTGAATTTCTACAGTTAACCCTTTCAACGCTATACACGACATATGCCGCGATGACATACGCCGTCCGCTACTGCTATTCGCAGCATATGCCGCGATGAAAACAGATTTTTCATAAGGACTCTTAAACCATTCGGTTTTCATTCGGGTCCTCTCTAATTTTTCCTTGTATGAATCGAGGATATACAAGGTCTCATTTGCGCTTGAAATCCCGGTACTTTTTAGCTCACCTGGCCCGAAGGGCCAAGTGAGCTTTTCCCATCACTTTGCGTCGGCGGCGACGTCGTCCGTCGTCCATCGTCGTTAACTTTTACAAAAATCTTCTCCTCTGAAACAGCAGGGCCAAATTAAACCAAACTTGGCCACAATCAGCATTGGGGTATCTAGTTTAAAAAATGTGTGGCGTGACCCCGCCAACCAACCAAGATGGCCGCCATGGCTAAAAATAAAACATCGGGGTAAAATGCAGTTTTTGGCTTATAACTCAAAAACCAAAGCATTTAGAGCAAATCTGACAGGGGTAAAATTGTTTATCAGGTCAAGATCTATCTGTCCTGAAATTTTCAGATGGATCAGACAACCCGTTGTTGGGTTGCTGCCCCTGAATATGTAATTATAAGGAAATTTTGCTGTTTTTGGTTATTATCTTGAATATTATTATAGATTAAGATAAACTGTAAACAGCAATAATGTTCAGCAAAGTAAGATTTACAAATAAGTCAACATGACCCCTTTAGGAGTTATTGCCTGAAATTTTCAGACAAATCAGACAACCTGTTGTTGGGTTGCTGCCCCCAAATTAGTTATTTTAAGAAAATTTTGCAGATTTTGGTTATTATCTTGAATATTATTATAGATAGAGATAAACTGTAAACAGCAATAATGTTCAGCAAAATAAAATCTACAAATAAGTCAACATGACCAAAATTTTCAATTGACCCCTTAAGGAGTTATTGCCCTTTATAGTCAATTGTTAACAACTTTTTCGTCATGTTTTTAGGAAATATTTTCCACTGTAATTACTGGGCCAAGTTCATTATAGAGAGAATTATTTGTAGCAACAAGAATGTTCAGTAAAGAAAGATCTACAAACACATCACCATCACAAAAACACCATTTTGTCATGAATTTATCTGTGTCCTTTGATAATATGCACATAGACCAAGGTGAGCGACACAGGCTCTTGAGAGCCTCTAGTTATTGTAAAATCATGCAGTAGAAGGAAAATTGAAGGAAAATAAAAACAAATATTTTGACAAATGCAAATGGCGGAAATCGGAAACGAAGCTGTAAATATGGAAATATTTCAGCATTTCTATGGCGAAACTGACGACGAGGATTAGTTAAAAGGTTTCTTGTTATCTCCATGTGTTTATTACATTCAATTCGTGTGGGAAATATGATTTGATCGATCATTATGAGACGTAGAAAAAGGGGTGAAAACGGAGATTGACTGAAAATTTTGAGGAAGGAGGCACTGATTTGTGCCCCAATTACATAATACGTTGTGTATGGTGCAATACGCTACCGAATCGAGCAATTGGTGTCTTCTTTATTATATGGCAGATAAAACAACAAAATAGATGAAGACTAAAAGTAGTTTTTATTCAAAATTCAACACAAATGTAATAAATTACACCTTTTACCTGTTAATTACCTGAAAATGCAGGTAACCTGATAAAAAATTTACTGAAATAACTGCCTTAAATTACAGTTCATACTCTCCTGAGCATTTTTCATGCAATAACTTTCTCTGTATCTCTTATAATAAAAAAAGATACAGCAGTCTGAAAAGGAATATACTGTTCTTATGAATGAACACAAAAAAAATGCAGCAGCAGCAGCCATTTTTCTATTTTTTGTGCAGCGTTGAAAGGGTTAACTGGTGAGCTTCTGACTTTGCATGTTGTTGCAATTATAAAGATTTATATTCAAGTAATATAACAACCAAAACCACACTAGTGATAACTTGACACATTCTTGCCAATGGTCAATTCTATTTATACCTTGAGCTGATTAAAAACATTTTCTGCTGTTGAAACTTTAAATTTTGTAAAAAATTTTGGAATATTTTTAGTGTTGCATGTTATGTCTGTGTGTCTTGTTCACACATTGTTGTCAGTATAATGGAATTTGATGTGACTGTCATGCAAGTGTAAGGTTTAGCTAGCTATAAAACCAGGTTTAATCCACCATTTTCTACACAAGAAAATGTCTGTACCAAGTCTGTTTGAATTAGCCCTTTGATGGACTTTACATTTTGATTTTTCCTCAGAGTTCCATATTTTTGTTATTTTACTTTTTACTATAATGAATTTAGAAATTGAGCTCACAGTAAGATTTAGTATTTCAAATTATGCTTTATTTTTTACAGATTTACCAAGACCATCCAACTTTTTACCTGGGAAGGATTGGATGATAGCCAATACACAACAATTTGGATTCTATCGTGTTAATTATGATAATGAGAATTGGTTGGCTTTGGTGAAACAATTGAATACTGATCATAAGGTATTATAAATGTTACAGACAAAATTATTCAGCACTTAAGAATTACGGGATTTTCTTTTTAAATGTTCATTTACTGAACAACAACAAAACAACAGATGATTTGATTTAGGTTCCCTCATCATAAAATACTGTTGATTCATTTGTTTTTTCGTGGGTACTCATTTTCATGGCTTGAGGAAAACTTGCATTTTCTTTGAAATTCAATTTTCCAATCTTTGCATACAAAGTCAATAGAAAATTTGAAATTTGTTTTACATTTGAATTAGTGGTTCACTTGTACCCACGAAATCAGTAAAATTGATATCAAATGATTAATCCACAGTATGGTAAAACTTCAAAGCCAATGACATGATTAGTATAGAGTAAAAACATAAACAAGATTTGGATATTGGAATATTATGCATTGTACAAGTTTGGAGAAATGAAGAAAAATTATCAACATTTATTGAAATTGAAAATATTGACAATTTGGATGATTAGAACTATGAAATAGAGGATTCACCAATTATATGTGTGAAGGATTTTACTTGAAATTTTATTCCCATTTACTTGAAATGTTTACATGCTTGAACATTTTGTAGGTTATTCATCCTATTAATAGAGCACAGATTATAAATGACGCTTGGAATTTAGCAAAGTAAGTGTATTTCCACTTAACTTTTCCACAGTGATCCTAAGATCCTCTAGTAATTCCTCTTAGAACAATAGTTGCATGTTTATATCATGCTTTAAAATTTGCTTGAAATTTACATAATCTAAGTTATCTCCCCTTACATGGCCAAGTTGAAAGTTATTGAATCAAACACACATATTCTATATTTGTAAACAACATTTGTAAAATTTGAAAGAAGATAATTTCCTTCATTTAGAAAAAAAGTGTTAAAAATGAATTGCATTATTCTCTCGAAATTTGCACATTTTTATTGAAAGATCCAGTTGATTGTTTTCTGTTACTTTAATTCCAAGATGGCAGAAGACACTGGATTAACCTTAAAAATACTTCTTTAAAAAGAACAGGGATTAAAATGCTGTGAAGGGATTGATACTCCACTTAACTTTAATTTTATAGGTCTGGAGATCTTGATATTGGTATATCATTAAAAACGGTAGAATACATTAGTGAAGAACTAGAATATGTTCCTTGGGATGCAGCAAGCAGCCAGCTATCGTATGTTAGTAATATGTTGTCACGCACAGAAATTTATGGCAAATTCAAGGTAAGCTTTTTGTATTTGCATTTAATCAGATTAAATTTTACCTGAAAGTTTAATTCTTGCATTTATGTAAACTTTATAACATATATAGCTCATCTACATACGGGTCAAATGATCTGCAGTTCTTGCTTAAACAATTTTATATTATCTTTTAATTTAGGTCCATATTTAACCCCTTATAATATTTTACCTCTATTTTAATTATTTCTTCAACACACATTGTACAATATTTTGGCAATGACTTTTTTAGAAGGCAAAAAATAGAGTGCTTTGGACATAAAGAAATTATTGTTGTTGAAATAACATACTTATGACTTTTCTTTTGATACAAATATGATTTCAATGTTTCAGAAATTCATGAAAAAAATTGTGTCAAAACCCTTCAAGCATTTTGGGATGGACAACAGTAAAGCAAGCCATCTGGAGTCGTAAGTATGAGCTATAAAATTCCATGTTCATTAAGTTTGTTTTTTTTATTTTTTTTTTATTAATATTTTATTTGTTTCTTGAATATGTGTTAAATATTTCCCGCTGGAGGTATGAAAACAATAACAAACAAATCATTATTGATTTTAAAAGATAAGTTATGGTTCTAAATCAGACAAAAAAATGCCAAAATAACATTGTTTATAAGGCTTTGACTTTCAGCAACTGTTGAAAGAAATCCAGTATGTTTACATGAGACAATAATCAAATGAAAAATGGAAAAAAAAAGGAACAGTAGTTTTGATTTGCAGTTCATTATTTAACTGTTGTTTTTATTTCTTCAGTCATGATCTAAAGGGATATGTATATATTGTAGCTCATGTGCATCATCAGTTTACATAAATAATACTATCACATTAAAACCATGTTACAATATTAAACACAAACAGAACCTAGATTTAAAGGGGCACTAGCTACGAGATATATAAAAAATCTAAAGTTTGATTGTTTTCTGTTCAATCAATAATGAAAGTGAAATAGTGAAATAACAATTCGCTTTTTGCAGCCAAAAAGGTTCAATTTTGTCAAATTACGCTAAGAAACATTGGTAATTTAAGTTATTCACTTGCAAGTGAATGAGTCGACCTCTTTAAATCCGTATTCATGTGAACTTCAATTTAACCCCTAGCTAGAGATTGACAACGCATGCATTGTACGTGTACTCGTTATTTAAAGAAAAAGAATGTCAACAAGGAAAGTGAAACTACGGTAAATCATTTGATTACTAATTCGATGCACATAAAACCATTCTTATACGGTTAAAAACAATGAGAAACATCTATTTTTAATCTAGAAAATAAAATCAAACAGACCTATAAAAATCCAATTGCACGTGTTGGTTTAATCTATTCATATCTTTATTTATATGTTTACATCGCTTATATGGTCATCTGAGGTCAAATCGATAGTTATTTAGATGGCGTCTGGACTAAAATACACACGAAACGAACCTATATTTTATCTACCCCATGCTCTGTAAACTGTTAATTTTAGACTTTTGATAGTTTGGATAAATGTTTTACATTGTTATAAATCAAATATCAGAATTTGAGTCAAATCGGTGACTATGAATTTGACAGCTAGTGCCCCTTTAAGGAACATGTTGAACCTTGTACACTCTTGCCACTAAAGTTTGTGTAAAATTTACTATAGCTTCTGGACAGGCATGTAATATAGTATTTTCACTAAGTAAGGGCTACAAATTTTGAAACAACCCTTTTGAAACCTTTGTAGTTCTCAGATAAATTGTGATGTGTTTTGTCCAGTAGGCTATTTGATGTTGAATGTAGATATGATATTTGATATGTAATTTCATAATTTATTGGGTGCATTTATTATTGTGATTTTGTCATTATAGACCAAAATGCTATTTTAACTTTAGCGATATTGAGAAAAATCCTGTTTAACTGATATGAAAAATTTATAAATGGGAGTTTAAAATATTGTGAATATAACCCTGTTGCAATATTCACAATAATAAACACCATGTGAGAATTTCTGAATTTACAGTAGTCTTTTGTGTATTTTTTTTTTGTATCTCCCCTTTCCAGGTATACTTTATTAATTAATGTTTGATGTCAGGAAAAAGTTGACATGAAGCATGCAAATCAATTTTCATTAAAAAAAAATTTACAAGTGAAAGAATCATTTACAAAAGCTTCTTGTTAAATTATTATTCTGTTTTTTTTTATGGCAACTTTTCATTACAGATATTTAAGGTCAACACTATCTGGCCTTGCCTGTGATTATGATATTGAACAATGTACAAGGGAAGCTGCTAAGATGTTTAAGAATTGGATGATGGACCCTAAAAGGAATAGGTATAGTTATATTATTATAAGCTTATCTGAACATGGAAACAAGGACTATCTATCATTAGACAGTAAAAGAAACTAATGTTTAATGTAAAAGGGAGACAAGGAGATGTGGGGAATAATTGATAGAATCATAAAGAATATATATTGTTCTTCCGTTTGATGAAGTTGAAGTCCAATCAACTTGAAACTTAGTACACATGTGCCCTATGATATGATCTTTCTGATTTTAATGCCAAGTTAGAGTTTTGACCCAAATTTCAGGGTTTACTGAACATAGAAAATGATAGTGCAAATTTCAGGTTTAAGTTTTTGGTCAAGGTAGTTTTTGATGAAGTTGAAGTCCAATCAACTTGAAACTTAGTATACATGTTCCCTATGATATGATCATTCTATGATGCCAAATTAGAGATTTTATTCCAATTTCACGGTTTAAACATAGAAAACGATAGTGCAAGTGGGGTATCAGTGTACTATGGACACATTCTTGTTTCATATTCATCAAATAATAGTTAGTTTTAAAAATGTTCAATGCATGTCTATATCAAGTTCTGGGAACAATTCAGTAATCCAAGATAGTTAGTTCTAATCATACCACAACTTATTTGATTGCAACATTTTTTATTCAGATCGAAAAAAAATGTTTTTTCATGCAAATACTGATACTAGTTTATAGTAAAGTGAATGTTTGTATTTTTCATTTGCTCTCAAGAATTGATCCTGGTCTTAAGAGTACAGTATACTGCTCTGGAGTGGCCAGTGGTGATGAAGAAGAATGGAATTTTGTGTATAACAAATATAAAACAGCAACAGTTGCTGCTGAAAAGGCACGGCTATTATCTGCCTTGTCATGTACCAAACAAACATGGATTCTGAATAGGTAAATAAGTCAATTCATATATTCTTAATTACTATTTAAAAGTATATCTTCAGGAATTTAAGAATAAAGGCTACCATCTAAAGTATTTTTCCCCATCAAAAAGGATCCACACCATGGTTAAACATGGACTTCTTTGTTACATCCATGTCAGATGTTTCTCAGGAAAGGATCATATAATCTGTCCAAGATGATGTAACAAGAGTTTACTGGTGATAAAAAAAAAAATGGCCACAGAAATACTTGAAGATCTTATTGTAAATGCACCTGCCCTTGTATCATTGAATACTTGATGGAGGTATACTGCAAAAGACTTAATCAACACCTAATGTTTTAATTATTTATTTAGTTTTTTTACGTTGTATTTTATTGATCGATTTCATTTGCAAGCAGTCTCTACACTCTTAAATTTACTATTAGTCCAGCCTAGATAACTCTGTTAATGTAATGAATTTGTATTTCATTTATATGATATTATTATTGTTATAGAATTATTGACAATTGTTCTTTATCCTTGATTTTAAAATTCCAATGGTTTATTGATACAATAATTGTTCTTTAGATTCATCAAAATGTCACTTGACTTTAATCAAGTAAGGAAGCAGGATTCTAGTAAAGTTATTACTGGTATCCATGGTAACCCAATAGGCCGTGACCTGGCATGGACTTTCTTGAATTCAAACTGGGATCAAATATTCAGCATGTAAGATAGCTTTCTCAAATTACTGTTGTTTTTTTTTTACTTTAATTTAACATGCTTTTATGTTGTTAAAATATTTAAAAAATGAAAAGTGAATTTCTTTTTTTGGAGAGAGAATAAGAATGAAGGCTTGCCTTGGTAAGCTTCTCAAAACTTTCAGGGGTAGACAATTATATCAAATCTTAGATTGTTTATACAAACTTTACTGCTTTTCTAGAATTTATTGTTTGGAATGTTGATACAACCATTCATTACCTGGATTTGTGAGAAAAATTGAAGACAGCCAGTTGGTTCATAATTATCATTTCATTTTTTTAGTCTACAAATATTGATTCTGGTGTTGATAGTGTACTTTTTCATAATGTATTTTCATACTCATTCCCAATTTATTTGTTCATGTTCTATGTATGAAATAGCAAGTAGAGGGATGAAATTACAAATAACTAGTAATACAAATTGTGGGTCATGTTAAAGGTTAAGTTGTGATTCGGTCCGTTTGAAAAATGAAAATAAATTGATCAATTAAAGCTGATAAACTAAATACAAAACCCATTTACATAAAACAAATCCTTATTTTGAGTTAGAACTGGTAGAATTTATTTAAAGTTGATATAATGTGTCCTAGGTATACTACATAAAAAAAATATGGTGAAGAAAAAGCAGGAGGTATTTTTTTTTTTTTAATTGTAATAGTTGAACGTACTGGTAATTGTGGTGCTAGCCATTTTATACCAAGTTTTGATTATAATGTGACATTTTTAATTACATGTATAGTTAATTTACCATTTCAGAATCTAATGCATTCTGGCCAATATTTTCATAAGAGTACACCAAATGTCTTGATTGGTTGAAACTGTCATTAACAAAGAAAATTAAACCAATGACAGGATGTTATTTTCATTTTGGGGAGCAAATCATAAAATTACCCTATAGATTCTGAAACTACCAACTACATATTTCAGAGCTCCAGATAAGCTGCGTATTTGCGTGATCACGCAATACAAATAATAAAAAACCCAATGCAATTGCCCATTGCAGGGTTCAATAACCCAATGAATTCAAAGGAAAACCCAATTATATTCCAAAACCATGAGTTCTCAACCCTTTTATTGGCTACCATTTGCGTTATTTACCCTTATCTGTTTACAGTCGTCGCGTAAACTATTTTTATAATATTTATAATTGAAAATTTCTTTCGTTCTAAAAATAGATCCCTGCATCATGTAGCTTAAATGGGTCCCTGTTAGAGTTTTCCGTTGCTCAATAGGTACACATGTTTTTGAAAACATTTCGATCTTCTCGGCGTTTATCCAATTAGCGTGTGTCATGAAGTCATATTTTTTTCGCATTGCTCGGGATTTATCAAAACATACATTGAATTAAAACGAAAGTGAATGTCCGGTAAAATATTGAATAGAAGCATGTTTTCTGCTTCTTTCGAAAAGCTGACGGAAAGTTATGGTGATAACAAGACTCAGCCAGTGTTTTTAGGAAGCGTACATCGAACACACGGGAGTGTGTGCGTACCTTAACGAGACCATTGCTAATAAAAACAGGGTTTCCTCAAAAACGAAATCAGTTGAAAAGTGAAAGGCCAAATCAATTATGACATGATAAAGCATCAGAAACCAAAAGTTCTAATAAAAGACAACTAAACCCAGATTTATGAAAATTGGAATAAAACAAAAACATTCAAGTATAATTAGAGTTTAAATATTATTTTTATTCATTTTACGGTTAATTAATGAATACACACACAGGCACTGGTCTCAGAATTTATTATATAAAGCATTGTAAAGGTATAAGACGAGTGCCTGTGAATACACATATCCGTTTTTTTACAGTTTATATGAGAAAATACAAAACTGGCAGAAGGTTTGAAACGGAACACAAATTAAACCTACAATTGCTCCTCAGTGAATAAACCAAATAAAACAGCTAGCAAATAACCCTAACCCTAACCCTTAACCAAATAAAACAGCTAAACAAAGAAAGAAACATATTTAAGATGGAAAAAATCTGGGGTTGATATTGCCTAAATATTCAATATTGTGTTGATGAAAAAACCCAATACATTAAGGAACTTGGTGGTGAATAACCCAATTTGATATTAACATGAGGGGTGAATTGGAATTGATAATGCAATTAAAAAACTTTATCACCCAGTTGTATAAGAAAATGGTGGGTAAAAAAACCCAATTTGTGAATTCTTATCTGGAGCTCTGATATTTGGATTTTTTTTAAAACAATTTCAGTACGCCAGTGTTGATATAGACAGAATATGTTATGAATTTTACATTTGTTTTTCACATCTTAAATGTATTCATACTATGACTCTGAAAGTGTATTGCAAGTTTCAATAGCTTTTCCAATTTATACAAATTGAATTCTACTGGTACGTTCTACCTTTATACAAGATTTTACTGGTACAAAATGAGTTTTATAAATGCATTTGTAATCAAGTTAAAACTGTGGATGTTGTGCAAGTTGTATTTAGTAAAGACCACAACTTGATTGTTTTAATCTAAGTACTAAAACTCACTTTAGAAGACATAGTGTATGTTATTTATTTTCTTAATTATTTTTTTTAAAAGCATTTTTTTTCTATAAAAACTCTTTTTACAGGCATGGAAAAACTGCATTCACTATTTCGAGGTTGATCAGTGGGACAGCATATGGCATGAATTCACAGTACGATCTTCAACAGGTGAGATTATTCATTTATTAAAGAGAAGAATACTAATTTTAGGCTAGCAAACATATATTTTATAAAGGGAAACCTGACATAGAGAACAAATTGAGATTTGTTTTAGTTTTCATTGATTCATTGGAAATACAATAAGCTGTGCATAATAGTCAGTCATGCTTATGTCTGATTGAAAGTGCTTTTTGTCCGAGCGTGACTTGTTGCAGGAGAAATTATAATACCTGTCATCCTTCAGTTCATCTACCCAGTCTTGTGAACAAGACTTAGTTGGAAAATCAGTGCCAATCAACTTGTTTAAGAGTTATGTCCCTTGGAAATATTGATTCTTCAGAAACTACATTGTAAGCACTCTCATGTGTACAAATATTATCAGATTATATTAGCAATATCTTGGACAAGTTCAAACATTAGTGCTGTTAAACTATTTTTAACAGAAATTTGTCCCTTGGAAATATTGATAATTCATAAATTGCATTGTAATCGCTTTCTTGCATTCATTTCAATAGGATACTATTGAAATCTTAAAAAAAAACACAAAAAAAACAAACAAACAAAAACAACATATATTTTAGTTGTTGCTCTTGGACACATGTGCAATCAGGGGAGATATTGCAACTCTGTTCTTTTATTTGTTAACAATTATTTGAATCTTTGAAAGAATTTTCCAATTGGAAAATATTAAAATTAGATTTATGGCTATATATTTCCGTGAACAAAGAAAAGATTTTCTATTTTTTACTTGCTTTTAAGACTTGAGTTATTAGGCATAGTCGCCTTTATTCATGCCGTCAAAATAGGAGATTCAGAGAAAGCACAAAAATTCAATTTGATGTCAATCAAATTTTGACCAATGAGGAATTGAGATCAAACGAACTTCACATTGATTTAATGAAAATAATCAACATGTCAGGAAAAGGATAAATCACATCTAAGAATTAGATAAATCAATTTATTTTATATTTCATTTTCAGTTGAGGGAATTCAAGAGAAGGCATCCCAGCATAGGATCAGGTCAAAGAGCACTTGAACAGGCGATTGAGAAAACACAAGCCAACATCAAGTGGATGAGCAGATACTATTCACATATTGAAAACTGGCTAGATGAGAATTTACAAGACAATCAAGGATCAGACTATAGACTTTCCAGATCTGTTATTCCCTCTTTCTATTCTATTGAACTGTTTCCAGACTTATACTCTGGTGATCCATCAAAGTTTACATTCACTGGGTCTGTAACAATACAAATTACTTGTACAGAGAATACTAGTAACTTTACACTCAACAGCAGACAGCTGGAAATAGATGAAAAATCTGTAAAAATAGAATCTCTGGATAAAGTAATTGTTGGTCCTGTTTTCTTGTCATTATCATATGATGCTGACTCACAACTTGTTACATTTGTATCTAGTAGCCAGTTTATAAAGGGCTATAACTATTCCATAGCTATGAAATTTTCTGGTCCCCTGCTAGATGATCTACAAGGACTTTACTACAGTTCATATAAAGAAGGAAACACTACAAGGTATGATAGTAATGTAAGATTTGTGTTTATTGTATTTAATTTGAATATGACATTCTTCTTTTGCTGTGGAAACAAAGCCATGTTCTAATTCCAATAATCTATTAAGCAATATATACAGTTAACTAAATCCAACTGAATATGCACTGATTGTTCTGAATGGCATTAAGTAGTGCACCTTTTTGGATTTAGATATGAGTGGTTTTGGGGAGCTTCAAGACAATATTGACTTATTTTTTCTGCCTATTTTATTTAGAGACAACAGGCAACAAATTTATCCCTTAAAGTCTGTCACTTTTTAATGCAAACAAAAAAATGCAGAAAAGTAAGAAGTTGTATGAAATAGTTACTTAATAAAATTTGAATTTTAAAAATTATATTAGAAATTGAATATAAGGATAAAATTAGCTGGGTTTCATTTCATTTTGTCCATCTACAGGTACTTAGCCTCAACTCAGTTTGAATCAATCAAAGCCAGAAAAGCATTCCCATGTTTTGATGAACCAGATTTAAAGGCACAGTTTAAAGTGACATTGTTTCGTCATAAAGACAAGATTTCACTATCCAATATGCCAATAGATAAAACACATACCAGGTACTGTACCATGATTACTACTCTCATGGAATATAAATGTCATTGTAATATAAAATTACAAACCCTGATAAAAAAATATTTTAGGTGTCAATATCTTAAGTGTTACTAAGTTAATTTAGATATTTGATCAAAATTAAAATGGCACATACAAACTCATGCAAAGCAGAAATTTTCTTGCTCTGCCAAAGATAGAAGGGGGCATAATGTTTTTTCAGTCTTTGTGTCTAAACATTATTCAACTGTTCAGTATCAGATTTTATATGAAAGTTTGTTCAATGTAGTTTACCATGAAGTTGGGCATGATTCAAAATTTTGGGTATTCCTGACTGTTTTATTAATGACAGCCAAATTTTGAACTTTAAAGTTTTCAATTAAGAAAGTGTTGAAAATTTATATATAAGGCCACACCAAATTAATTAGTAGTTCTTTGGAAAACCCGCACCTAAATTGCCGAAATTAAAATAAAAAAATAAAAAAAAATTTCCCGCACCTCACCTGCCAAAACCAAAAAATAAAAATAAAAATAAAATTCCCGCACGTCGAAAATAAATCCGCATTTTCGACGAACTCGATTCTGGTATTAAAAAAAAATCTTTATCAATTAAGCGTTTGAAAATATGCAGTGTTTGTCATTTGTCAAGCATATTTTTGATTCTGATCAAAAAAGTTGCAAAGATGGAAAACGTGCTGATTGTTTCTGTGGTGAAACATTCAGACAAAAATAACAACAAGGCATACATATTAAAAAATACGGCAACACAAACAAAATGTCGGACATTCAGGGAACTATATCAAGAAGCCATTGAATGATGTAGCGATGCAAAGTGAGATTATTAATATTAAAACCATACAAATAAGTAAGTCGAACAGTTTCGATGATTCTAGTATCGAAATATCTGACGAAAATATGGTATGGTCAATATGTAATGACCTAAACTTTAAATATATAGGCTTATAAATGTAGGTATTTCCATGTTGGTATGTTTTGGTGTAATTTATTTTCTGATATTTAATTGTAAAGTAGCACTAGCTAGAACCCCCAGTTTCCACTGTGCTTGGATTGACTGGTTAGTGATCCATATGCATAAACACAAAACACACACCATGCAGTTATGTTACAAGAAGCTAGCTAGCATACTACAGAGGGTGTCTAAGGACCAGAAGGTGCATATACTACAGATGAAAGCAGTGCATATTAAAAGCAGATAGCCATATAAAGTTTATGCATAAAAAAATATGTTCAAAAGTGTATTTTTGTGCAGTGTTAATTATACAAACAACAAAACAAAATGAAAAAGAATGCAGAAAGTTGAAATACATATAAAAAGGGAGATAATTTAATTATATCAAATTATGTCCCCTTTCAATTAAGTGAGTTGCTTCTTTTAGGTAAAAGATATAAAAATTGAGAGAAAAAAAATATCGCTCGCTCCATATTTCTTCAAAATTTGAGGCGAAGAATTTAAAAATATAAATTTAAATTTCGCTCGCTCGCCCCATTTTTTTTGGGTAAAATCTCAAAGAACTATTAATTAATTTGGTGTGGCCTAACCTCTTTATAGAAATATTCTTGTTTTAATCATGTTTAAGAAAGATTTTCTTTATAAGTGTGTATGTTATAAATGTTACCAGTATACAACATGTTTAAGAAAGATTTTCTTTATAAGTGTGTATGTTATAAATGTTACCAGTGTAGGATATTATCAAGAATGAAAATGTTAAACACAGGCAATTGAGACTTACTTTATCTGACGATGTATTTAGTTTCATTGTGTATATCTTATATTTTTATTTTGTAGGTCTGATGGTTACATGGCTGATGAGTATAAAGTGACTCCTATAATGTCAACTTATCTGTTAGCCTTTGTTGTGGGAGATTTTAATTACACAAGTAACACTACTAAAAATGGTATCAAAGTAAGAGTCATTAATATCTATCATGTCTGAATTTGTCCAGCGTTCTTTATTATTTTAAGGATTTTAACTTGACTAATAATAGTGTCATGGCAAGAGTGACACATATGTCATGAAGACAGCAACCCAACAGCAAAATAGAAAAGGCATTAAAAAGTAAAATACATGGGTCAGGAAAAGGATAAATTGTGTAAGAATTAGAGAAAAATGTCTATACTATTCATCAGTATATAAACCATCAGATGTGGTGTAATTGCCGAAGAGACAACTATCCACCCCAGACTAGACAGTAGCAACACTTCTATTAGATTTTGAAGGAATTTGTTGAGATACCTCATTCTTTGCCTGCTTGTTCAAATTATGCTCATACTCTTCTGGGGCGTAGCTGGGTCCTTTTGAAGTGCACCCCCCCCCCCCCCCCCCCCCCATCCCCACCCCCCCAAAAGTTGTTTTTTGGCTAGACGCAAAATGGTGCGTTCTGAGGGCCTAAAATTGGTTAGATTAGCAAATTATTAAGACTGTATTTGATCATTTTTTTATTGAGAAACATCCTGAATATTTTTCCAAAAATCTGCCCTTCGTATTTTTAGCTGCAACAAAAATGTCCATGGCCTTGTCTAAATTGACCTCAAAATCACGGTGGATCCCAAAGCCGATAACCTGTCATTTCTCATTGTGGAACGGATGTACGTTTTCAAACGTTTCAGAACGCTAAACGACCTTTCAGCTGTAGCACTAAACAAAGGGCACACAGTATTGGTCAATTGGTCATTAGTTATTTGTTCGACCACGGAAGAAGATATTGTGCATGAAAACAGTTTTCTGAATTCAGAAGTCGAGAATCAAGTTCCGTGATCATATGACCCAGAAACGGATACATTTTTAGTAGAGAGAAATTCGCCAGTAATCCTTAGGGGTTTCGGCTGGATGGTTAGCACTCGAGGTTTGTCTTCCACACCACCTAGGAACATTTTCATCTATACCAAAAAGCTCTGCTATATCTAGAGTGGTTTGGTATAGCTCGTTCCAAACATTATCATCATTTTGCTCGGAACGCAACATTTCAGTTACGGACTAGTACTGCAGAACTTGATGAAGTCTTGAAAGGCTATTTTATTTTATTTTTAATGCATTGACGCCTTAATATTTCGACAGGAAGGTGGTCAAAACAGAACAATTTGAAGTAGCCTTTCAAAACAATAATTTAAAGAGGGAATTCAGATTTGTATTTACCGTTATCGTAATTTACATATAAAAGAGGGGCGAAAGATACCAAAGGGACAGTCAAACTCATTGAAAATGTTTACTGTAATTCATTAAATTGCTCAGTGTGGGATCCAAAGTTAAGAGATAAAAATGGAACAAAAGTCAATTGGTCATTTTTTTGTCAAAATAATGTACGAAATTTACAACCCTTATCTAAACAAAAACGTGGGTTTACAACCCCTGCAGCCCTGTTAGTTCAACGACGCGCATTATATATTTTTTTAATTGAAATGGAGTTAATATACCTTGTCGGAAATTAAAAGGTGTGGACATCTTTCCATTTGTCGGTCAAAAGTTGTAACTTTATATCTTTTCCTAAGGATTTCGAATCTTTCAACAAAGAAATATCTGGATAAGATGGTCCCAGATTTTTTTGTACTGGCTTTGACATGACACTGATGTAGCAGCTAAGTTCAATCAATCATCGTCAATTTTTGACGTTTCAGGGGGTCTAAATTGTCCTGATTTGTTGCTGGTTGTGTTTCTGTATGACTATCACTGTTGGTAGGCGTTTTTGTGAGAAAAAAAATGTCTAACGTTTGCCCTTTAGGGTTGTCACGCTTTGAACTGTTCATGTTTTATATGCTACTTTTTACGTCGAGTACCAGAAGAAAATTATAGCAAATAAATTAAAAACGATTTCGGTCAGGGTTGATTTTACAGACGGAAATATTATTGTGACGTTATTAAAATAGTTATACTGTATCGTTTTCTACTTTGATTGGTTAAGTTAAATTTAATATTTTTAAGTCGTTTGTATTTTTATTTTATTTTTCGGCGTAAATTATTTTTTAGACCCCGCGATGTGCACGCCATGGCGTGACAGCGTATATGGAGCTACGCCCCAGCTTTTAAACCATTAACCATATTAACAGATTACATTATTCAAATTATATGATTATATTGAAATTTTCAAATTATTTTTAGTATGGTGTATGGTCAAGACCAGAATCAGTGGACCAGACTAAATTTGCATTGAATGTTGGAACTCAAGTGTTGACATTTTATGAACAATTTTTCAACATATCCTTTCCTCTACCAAAACAAGGTATAGTTATTCATTGTACATTTGTATTTCCAATTCACCAACATTAAAAGACAAGTTGCTCACATATATTACAATCTTGTGATGTTTTATGCCCCACCTACGATAGTAGAGCCACCTAAGACAGTGGAGGGGCATTATGTTTTCTGGTCTGTGCGTCCATTTGTTCAGCCGTCCGTCTGTCTCGCTTTAGGTTAAAGTTTTTGGTCAAGGTAGTTTTTGATGAAGCTGAAGTCCAATGAACTTGAAACTTAGTCCACATGTTCCTTATGATCTGATCTTTCTAATTTTAAAGCCAAATTAGACTTTTGACACCAATTTCACGGTTCAATGAACATAGAAAATGAAAATAAGAGTTTCAGGTTTAAAGTTTTTGGTCAAGGTAGTTTTTGATGAAATTGAAGTCCAATCAACTTGAAAACTTAGTACACAGGTTCCCTATGGTTTGATCTTTCTAATTTTAATGCCAAATTATATGTTTTACCCAATTTCACGGTCCATTGAACATGGAAAATGATAGTGCAAGTGGGGCATCCATGTACTTAGACATATTCTTGTTTGTCTATCGATTAGCTAGTCTTAATTAACTGCACTGGGTCTTCTTTTGCATGCCGGGCCTTTTGATGTAAACATAGCTACGCGCCTGAATAAAAATATGAGAAATCACTAATTCAATATCAGCACAAATATTTCAGTCAGTGTGTTTATTCTTGTTATATTCATATCAGATATGATAGCTATACCAGACTTTGGACCAGGAGCAATGGAAAACTGGGGACTTATAACATATAAAGAGAGATACTTGTTATATAAAGAGGGTGTATCCTCAGCAGAAAGTAAACAAAGAACAGCTGTTGTAATAGCCCATGAACTAGGACACCAGGTTAGTTATTTGTGTGAGAAACAGCATTTAGCAATTCTTGGGAAGGTTTAGACATCAAAACAAAAAATCAAGAGTTAATATTGCTCTTCGAACAGGGCCAATACGGAAAAAAACAGGGCCAATACAGAAAAAAGCGGGAAAAAAGTCGTATTAGCCCTAGGGCTAATACAGGACGTTCACTTCCGGTTTTCAATTTTCTTACGCCATTACTTTACTCTTGAAGTATCGTTATGCATAAAAACATTTGTATAATATTTTTTAAATTAAAGTCATAAAATGAACAGGTTAAATGATGTGCAATGTTTTGTAATGTCTTAATGTTTTCAAACGGAAAAAACAGGGCAAATACAGAAAAAAAGCTGTATTGGCCCATGGGCTAATACGGGACGTTCACTTCCGGTTTTTAATTCTCTTATAATCATTTAATAAAAGTGTTATGAACTGGTTTTCAATTTTATTACGCCATTACTTAACTCTGGAAGTATCGTTATGCGTAAAAACATTTATATAATATTTTTTAAATTAAAGTCATAAAATAAACAGGTTAAATGATGTGCAATGTTTTGTAATGTCTTAAAGTTTTGAAACGGAAAAAACAGGGCCAATACAGAAAAAAGCGGGAAAAAAGCTGTATTGGCTATTGCTCTTCGAGTACGGGTCTCGAGGCCAATACAGCAAACCTTGAATCTATACCAGTGCCAATACAGAAACAGCCAGTTAATAACACTATATTATTTTCGCAGGTGTAAAATTTACGCGAATTTCATTGAATGAGGTATACAAATATTTTGGCGGTTTTTATTTTGGAGGATTCAAAACTTTTATCGATACCTTTGCATTAGCTCTTTTAAATTGTATGAATCTATTTTTGCGAATTTGTTTTATCCGTGAAAAAAAACCCCAGCTATATGGTAATACACTGTGCGATTCACAAAAACTTGGAAGTTTTTTTATTATAAATAAATCAGTTAAAACAGCCTTGGTTTATCCTTATCATTTAACACCAGGATGTTTTGGACATTCTCCTTCAAAAATTTATTATCTATTGAGACTATAAAGCAAAATCAAATTATAACAGAACAAAACTAATATTACAGAATTTAGTGAATAGTTTAAATTTGAAAATTAGGAAAAAGAATTAACTAGCACTGGCTTAACCAAAAATATTTTGTGTACTTTAGTTTTGAAATTAGAGATTTTTTTTATGCTCTTCTATTAAGAATTTGCATATATGCTTGTTGATGGAATTAACAGTTCTAAATTATTATTTTTAGTGGTTTGGAAACTTAGTAACAATGAAATGGTGGGACGATCTTTGGTTAAATGAAGGATTTGCGACATTTATGGAGTATATTGGAACAGACCATATCTTCCCAGATTGGAAAATGGTAAGTAATGTTTGCAGAAGAATTAATATAGTTTTTTTTAATATAGGCAATGTTAATGACCTAGACTTATGACTTCATCCGTCATACATTCTTCTTCTAATTCTTTAGAAAAACCTATATTCCTGGAGTATCTTGGGTATTATCATACAGAAATAACTAAGGCAAAAGTGCGATAATGTTAATAACTGAGATTAAAAAGAAAGGGGACTCAATGGCCCAGTGGTCTAAGTGGTTCTACTACTGTAATCACTAGCCAGTCAACACTGAGGTTATGAGTTCAAACCCAATTCATGTTGTTGCACTGGACTCCAATCTTAATTGACTAGGATTGTCAGTTTTCCTATCAAAGATCATGGTTTTCTCTGTACACTTGCTTCCTCCACCAATAAAAACTGGCTGCCACGAAATAGCCCAAAAGTGGCACTTAAAAGTATTTTGATTTATTATTTGCTTATCACTATTTTTCTTAAACTATGCTTCATTATATAGGAAAGTCAAAATCTATTAGTAGATATAATTCTGTTAATTTTTTTGTATAATAGTAGTACTTTCACTTTCAGTTTGACCATATGATAATAGAGGATCTGCACCCAGTTTTAGACTTTGATAGTCATGTGACATCTCATCCAATATATGTACCATTAACAAGTTTAGAAGGACTAAGTAATATCTTTGATGCCATATCATACAGCAAGGTAAATATCAACCTTTATCAGCAGTTATAAAAAAATACAGGGGGAACAATCAATTCCAGTAAGTACAATAACGACAGACAATGTCATGTGGGAAAAATGCAGAAACAAAAAGAGTTCAATACACTGAATGTGATCAAAACTTATCCAAACAATAAACCCATGATAAACTCTGGTTCTCCAAGTAAGAAGTATATGCTCAGCTAGCAGAAAGAAAGATAATTGAGAATGGCAGAGATGACATGCCGACCATAGAACAGACAACAGCCAAAGGCCACCAATGGGTCAATGCAGGGAGAAAATCGTGCACCTGGAGGCATCCTTCAGCTGGCCCCTGAACAAATCTGTATACTAGTTCAGTGATAATGGACGTCATACTAAACTCTGATTTATTCACAATAAACAAAAATAAAAATCATTCAAGACTAACAAAGGCCAGAGGCTCCTGACTTTGGACAGGCGCAAAAATGCGGCAGAATTAAACATTGTTTTTAAAGATCTCAACCCTCCCCCTATACCTCTAGCCATTGTAGAAAAAACAAACGTTAAAAGATAATGAATATCTTTTAAAGGTAGAATGATTGTTCAGTTTTATTGGAAGATAATAAATTTCATTTGAAATATAGAATGTACTATTATTATGATAACAAGTTAATGAATTATATTTGAAAGAAAGATTGCATTTTTCTTAAATTACAAGTTAAAGAATTATATTAAACAGACAGAATGTATTATAATTACAGGAGGAAGTGTGATTAGAATGGCCAGATTTTTCTTAGGAGAAGAAACCTTTAAGAGAGGACTCTCAGTAAGTTTTTTTTATCCACATGTATGGTAGTGACTACAACATTTAGTAGATACCATAGATTAAACCAAACTCCTTGCATATAATATTTAACAAAGTTGCATGATATAACTATTTTAACATGGTCACATTTTCATGTTCCTGTTCTAAGTATGGAACCTCCTGGGTAAATTTTTATTTATGTCATATTAATTTTTTTGGTTATGGTTTGTTTTAATGACATACTGATGATGATTTGAAGCTTGACATAGTGGGTTTAACATCTGTCTGTTGTTGGAAGACTTGTGTTGTCCTTTAGCTGTCGTAGATTATTTTTTCTTTAAATCTAGTTAATGAAAATAAAAATAAATTGGAAGCATTGTTAAAATCAGTTTGTCAATCTGACCGTCTTTCTGTCTGTCTGGGTGAATCATTGTTCAAGATCGCTGCATTAAAACAAAAACAAAAAGAAGGTTTCTGGTAGTTTTTTGATAAAATGAAACTTGTACTGAATAAAGGTATAGAGAAGAAGCCTATAAATATTGGAATCAATTAAGTTATAGTGGTACAAAGTTTTTGTAGATTACTCTGTTGTTGAAAGTAAATCATCTAACTTTAATGGCTAATTTGCATAGATTTTTATATCATATTTCTGTTTTATAGAGATATTTAAATAACAGAAAGTTTCAGAATGCTGACCACAATGATCTTTCTGAAGCCCTGAATACAGTAAGTATAACATATTCACAACGTATTTGTCAGCTAATAGTTTTCATATTTTTCTATACTTTGTGGTATACATGTACTAAGAATTTTATCAAACTTTCTGGTGAAACTCTGCAAACAAATTCTTAAAAGATATTTACGAATTGTGCTGTTCATTTGCCTTCCTGTCCATGTTCCTGTGAGCTGATAAAGAATATAAAATAAAATTTATACCGGTCTTAAATATTTAAGGGGAGATAATCGAACTTACCAACTACAATTTTGTTACTGTAAATTCAGAAATTGTTGCATGCATTTATTATTGCACTTTTGTCATTTTAGAATCAAATGTGATTTTATTTTATAACAAAAAATGCATAAAACAAGTTTAAATTATTGCTATTAGATTACAATGTATAACTCTGTTGTATTTTTCGCAATAATAAAAACAATGCAATCATTTCTGAATTTCCTGTATATGCAATTAAATGTCGGTTGTAAAAGAGCTTTACAGTTATTGCAGAAACTGTACATAGTTCAAGGACACTAATGGAGGATGTTCATAAATTAATATAGTGGTTGTAAAAATGTAACTACCGAGCGGAATAGTAGACAAGGCTGCAAATTAACAAAGAGTTCTAAATAAAATAATTTATTATGCAGGAATATTAATTTCAATTCTTCAAAGTCAATATATAATTCACACAATTTAAACCAAGTCAAAGCAGTCGGAAACCAGGTTGAAATAGAACAAAAGAATCGAAGCTCTCTATTAGAGAAGGCGATAAATGTTTACTGTATTGTTTACTATAGTGACAAATTTTTAAAAAGTTAATAGAAACAAACAAAACTGCAATTTTCTTCTCAATTACGAGGTGTTTTATTTCAAAAACACCATTTGCATAAGTTTTCAATTTATCTAGTACATAGTTAAGCAGAACAATTAAATATCAAGTCGACGACATTGGTATCTTTCAAGTTGGATGACAAAAATGCATAACCTCCGATTTTTTTGAAAAAATTACCACGGACGGAAAAGATATCAATCTATTAGTTCAGTAATTTTCGTGTCTGCCCTTCCATTATGTGACTGAAGAAAAAATTCCAAAAAATAGGTAACAATTGTATCGAAAAGAGAAAATCGAGTGCACCTTTTTATGTTAGGGCGTGTTTGAGTTGAGTATTTTGTCTTGATATCGTTCAAAGTAAGAATATTTCATACATCGTCTCGCTTCAGATTCTATCATTTTTATAAATTAAAGCTACAGGTTGACTTTATAACACAAAAAAATAACAGTACTAAAAGATGAAATATATGGGTCAAGTGAAATTCCTATCTAATGAGTCACACAAACAGGGAAGGTGTGTTCGGATAGCTATTTTTTTACTGAAAGTACTTGACGACAGTCTTACAAGTTGGATGATGAAAATGCATATCTTCGAAAAATTCTAAATTTTTGTGTGTGATAACTAGGGTTTATAGTCTTCAACCACTAAAAAAATCTAGTCTGCCCTTCCACGAAATATTTAATTAGATTTTTTTTAAATGTTTATGATTTTTCGAAAATTCCACCTAACAACCGATCAGACAATAGTTTTAAGTTGAATCAATGCAGACAAGATCATTAACTGATGCTCATCAGCTAGTTGATACATTTGTCTTTTAAAATATAACTGACATATAAGGATCGTATTGGTGCAATGTGGATAAATTTATCGGTTTCCAAGAGCAAAATTGGTAGCGCGTCATCGCTACAATGGCTGCCATTTTTACGATTGTGAAAATGAACTGGCGTAATGGGGAGATAATTTTGACGAAGTAGGATCCTGACTGAAAGAACCTACATAATGTCAGTGTTTAGACAAAAATAACAAATAGCAATAAATATATGTTTCAATAATAAAATGAACAATTCCAAACTTAGGCCAGGGTTGGGCTAAAATAGTTTCACGGCAAAAATGCCACCGTCAAATACATTGTGTAACGGAATTCACCGTCTCTTTACACAATTAATACCTGAAGATGTGTAAATAAATGCTAAAATAGCTTAACTTTACTTCTTATATAAATTCACAATGCCAAACGTGAAATAAATAGGTTAGGAGAACGAAAAACATCCGATCTCTAGGACAGTTAAATTTCAACTTACCAAGTTGTTTACGTTCGCAACCAAGATGTCATTATCACGGACTATTTCCCGTAATTACTTACATTTCGCGGATCTCGTATACGCGATCATTACACTGACAAATATGCATGACCATTAATTATATACAATAAGTAGTTTTATTCCATAATAACAATATTTCAATAAGCACACCCGGAATTAAATCCCGTATTTCAGAAATAACTTCTTTGTTGTGAAAAGAACGACAACTCTTGCACTAAACATGGAACTACGGTTTGGCTGAAAATGTGTCAACACAGTAAACTCTACCGAAAACGTTGATTAATAAATTAAACAAGACTAAAATGTGCTTTACCAGGTCTGTCATACCTTTACACAAATTTGGCAAACAGAAATAATACTTAAGGAATGAGATTTCCTGAGAAATCATTATTAAAGATCGAGGTTTAACCAAATACCATTTCAGTTTCACAACATAGTGTTAAAGGGGAGATAATTGAACTTACTTGCAACCATTCCAATATTGCAACATGTTGTAACAGTCTCTTATAGGCCTCCTAATTGACTAATAGGTTATTGATAAAACTGAACACACCTATAGAACACCATCAGTACCTGTGGATGTGGATATAGGATTGATAATTGTTGATTTTGGATGTAAGATTTGGTTAATCAGTTTTGATTGCATTGATTATCAATATTTCAAACAGTTATTCTAGATTTTGAGTTATTAATAACCTTAATGCTGCATGGTCTAACTAAACTTTATTTTTTAACATCAATCTGATATTTAGATAGAATTTTGGTCAAGGCTTTGTGTTTAGTTTCAGATGATTTCAGAACTTGCAATTGATTCAAGTTTTTACTTTCTTAAAACTTCTTTATTTTTATAGCAAGCCAAGATTGATAAAGTAACGCTGCCTGCAGATGTCAAAATTATAATGGACACTTGGTTGCTACAGATGAACTATCCTGTTGTCATGTTAACCGTTACAGCACAAGGCAAAGTTAGGCTGTCACAGAAACGTTTTCTAACTAATCCAGATGCTAAGGATCCAATGTTATATAAATCTCCTTACAAGTAAGAAACTCTCAATAAGAAAGACTTGATAATTATCTTAATGTTATAATTGAGATTTTAATGCCATTAAACGTGTAGCCAGTTAACTTAATTTACAACTATCAAATCATCATTTGATGCTGTCAAAGCTTAAAATACAATACAGGTATCTCCTAATTTGAATATGTTATAGCAAACATGCACTGTCAACCTTACAAATTTTCCAAAATGTTTTTTTTTATGCTCGCCCTTTCTACTGAGCCTGCAAATATTGATCTAGTTTTGATACAGTACAGTTGTGGATCCAGGATTTTGGAAAAGCTGGGCACACCAACAAGGCAATGTTATAAGTGGGACTTTCTCTGCATCACCCATATATGTATCTTCACGAGGGCCCTTTCCAAAATCTGTTTCTGCATTAATGTATAATGATGTTCTATTCCAGTTGATTGACTTATGTGGTTTATTGTAAATAATGTAATTATCAACATATCTACTTGTAAAATAACTTTGTTTAATTATGATTTTCTTTTTTCAGTTACAAGTGGTGGATTCCAGTAACTCTAACAGACAGTGGAGAGAAACAGTTTGAAAAGACAAATAATGATGTGATTTGGTTCAATGATACATCTACAGGTAATTTAAATAAAGATGTGATTTGGTTCAATGATACATTTCCAGTTAAATTAAGTAAAGATGTGATTTGGTTCAATGATATGTATACAGGTAAATTAAGTAAAGTTGTGTTTTGGTTCAATGGTACAAATTACTGATAAATTAAGTATAGGACATTATTTGATAAATTAAGAAAAGATGTGATATGTTGTACAAGTCCCCATTTTTAGTTGCAACACATGTATTGAATTGACTACTTTAAAATTTGGAAATGGAAATTTTCAGATATAACATCCTTGCAAATACCAAAAGAAGATGGTAAATCATGGGTTATAGCAAACATTGGACAATATGGTGTATACAGAGTGAATTACACAGAACAGAACTGGGGAGCTATTATCAACCAGTTAAAAACAAATCATACGGTATTATTTCAGAAAGCATTTTGCATCGGGATTCTTCAGAATTGTATTGAAAATTGCTTTTAAATTTTTAATATCATTGACTATATCTGTTTTCAACACAAATCTCCGACTTTTTACAGAAAAAAAAATAACATGTTGAAGTAAACAAATAAATATTGTGGAATTATTTTAGAATATGTTTTTCCTTTTTACAAAATTGGGAGTTACAGAATTTTTAATTCAGTTTCATTCCAATGTATAAAGGTTGATTATAGACTGTATAATGTTGTTTATCAGATACCTGGTGTGATATGCAGCTGGTGATATAGTATTGTGGCCTCTTGCAAGAGTGACTTCAGTCTCAAAATACCATATTGTTTATACTGGATATATTTGAAGTTTTGTTTCGTTTTTACTAAAGAAACCTAATAGCTTCTGCAATCAAAATAGTTTTTATGCCATATGAATTGTTTTTCTATTAAAGGCAATTTCTGCTATCAACAGAGCTCAATTAATAAATGATGCATGGAGTTTTAGTAGGTAAGTTTGAAAGAAATAATTAAGAAATAATTGATGCAAGCTATACTTTATTGTAGTTTTAACATGGGAAGGCATTATATTTGTGATTATTTTTGCCCAAGCGATAGTGAGGGCTAAAATAACACAAATGTTATGCCTACCAATGTTAAAACTACAATAAAGTATAGCTTGCATCAATTATTTCATTTCTGATTAGAAAAATTAAGGTAGTATCTATGTCCGATGTGTGTAAGTGTGTAGTCTCTTCCATGAACCTATCTTTTTATTTTGTAAACAAGCAAATGACTGGCAATGTGATTTTTCCATGGAGATTATTTGGCCCCCTCAGTCATGGTCTATTGACTTCGAAACTTTTGCTTATTTTACATGTATTGTTTGTGATTAGGTCAGTTTATGGGGAACCACAAGTGGTAGGTCAATGATATTTGGTATGCAGTTGTATAATCATTGGTATATCTCATTTCCATGGAGATAATTTGGCTCCACCCCCTTAGTCATGGTCTATTGGCTGATTTTTTTTCTAAGTTATCATGTATTAGTTTGTGATTAGATCAGTTCAAGGGGAACCATTAGTGGAAATCCAATGTTAATTGGTATTCAGTTGTATAAGCATTGGCAAATCTCAATTCCATTGAGAATTTTTGGCCTCACCCCTCAGTCACAGTCTAATGACTTTGAAACTTATCTTAGTTTACATGTACTAGTTTGTGATTAGATCAGTTTAAGATGAACTTCTTATGTTTAGTCAATGATATTTGGTATGCAAATTTATTGGCATTTGCAAGAATTGTTTCCATGGAGATTATATAGCCCCACCCCCTCTTCATGGTTCATTGACTTTGAAACTTTTACATAGTTAACAAGTTAATGTTTTTATTTAGGTTTGGGAACGACTTATGATAAGTCAATTGTATTTGGTATGCAGTTGTATTAGCATTGGCACATCTCATTCACATGGAGATTGTTTAGCCATGTAACTCAGTCATGGTTCATTGACTTAGAATATTTGCATAACTTGTGTAAGATGTTAAAGTATTGCTTTTTTGATTTCAACATTTGCATAATCAAAATTACAAAAAAAGGCGAGACATATCTCTGTTATAACAGTTTATTTTTCTTTCATTAATATTTTACTATCAAGATTATATACAGTAATCAACAGTTTATTGTAATTCATGTTAGCCTTTCAATGTATTCAGTCTTCTTTAAGTTGTTGTTTATGACTAAATGTGTCCAGCTATGTTTAATACTCAATGTTTATATCCTTAGGGCCAACCAACTGAATGCTGATATTGGATTAGGAATTATTGAATATTTAGATAAAGAAATGGATTATGTACCACGTACAGCAGCTAATAAACAGTTATCTTACTTAGACAGCATGTTGTCAAAGTCAAATTATTACGGAAAATTTAAGGTATTTTATCTGACATAGAAAAAAGCTTCTAGTTATCTTTCCTAAGATACAAAATATAAGATAATCTTGTAATTTAGAATTCTAAGAAATACACAAGTGAAAGCAAATTTAGTCTCATCTCTGAAGTTTGGTAAATTATGTTTGATATGTAATGCAGTTTTTAGGGCAATTATAATTTGTCCTGATCAACTTAACAAAGTCTGTAACAAAATTTATTTCAATTGTCTTTTAACATTTAAAATACAATATATGACCTTGAACTAATCTCAACATTTTGTAACATTACAATGTATTACCCATTTACCAATATTTTCAAAACATTGAATTGAAATGAATAAATACCCATTGAATAGTACCTTTACTCTAGAAAACAATTATTCAATTATCATAACTTATTGAAAAAAAGACAGTGAAATAGCAATGCTGAAAAGTGGGGAAAGGATTTTTCTGCAAACTGAGATGTTATACAATTTATCAAGAGAAATGATAACAAGAATATTTTTCAAACTATTGAGCTGAATATAATATGTTTTAAACAGAGTATAATGGCATAGTGTTTTTTTAAATATTGAACTATTAACTCTATAGAGATTTAGGGGGAGGGGATTATATTTCAAATTTGAGGAAGTAGGTATTTTAGAATTTAAAAGATCTTTCCTCCACCTTTAAGTGTACATACCATGCCTTAAGGTTATTAGAAAACGTCAATAGTTAATGGTTCATGGTTCTTTCATTTTGATTTTTCCTAACTGTTATTGATCAGAATAATAACATGTGATTATATTCTTCTTGATTTCATCTTTCACAGAGTGTGATGAGGAAGCTTGTTGATAAAGCATATGATAAGTTTGGTTTGAACAACACAGGCCTGAACCATCTACAGTCGTAAGTAACCATACACATAATAGTCTCATTGTAAAACATTATATTATTTCACACTATTTCTTTATTACGTGTACTACAGACTTATACCTGACCTACAACTTTTATTTTTACTGAATTATATTTAAATATGATATGATAAATAGCCTGTCAACACATAAGTTGCAAGTCTGAAACCTAATTGTAGCAGGTGCGTTTAAATCCAATCTTAACTGACTAGAATTATCACTTTTCCTGCAAGGTTCAGTTGTACTCTCTGGGCACTCCAGCTTCCTCAAAAAAAAATCTGACCACCATGATATAGCTTATAGAGTTAAAAGTAGCATTGAACACCAATAATCAATCAATCATGTTAAAATAGCAAAGTTAAACAAAATTATTAAAATTTCTATTTAAAATTATACATGTAGGTATAAAACCACTAATTATAGCCCCCCCCCCCCCCCCCCCCCTCAAAGAACATACAAGAAAATAGTAAATATCTTAATCAAAATAGTTAATGTAACTTTGTTAATAAGAAAAACATTTGGGCTATTCTGGTATCAAATGAAAACTCAACGACTTTGGATCACTGTAGAACTCTTATTGAAACCTTTTTTCTTGAATAATAAAATATTTTTTTGAAATGATGAAAAGGGTATAATTTCCCCTGTTGCTCATGAAGATGGAAGTTTTTAACTACCTTGACTGGCAATAGAGCCCTGCCACAACCTGTTGCTCAGATCAGAAGTGCCTATTTTTATAATTCCCAACTTCTGGGAACCAGTGCACAGTTAAAGGTGTGCTGAACTTTTCAGTACAAGTCAGGATAAGTTATAGTTTTACTATGAAATGATTGCCACTTTTTTTGAATATAAGACAAAACATTTATAGATGCTTGAAATTGCCAAAACATTGAAAGCAATGTGGCTGTGAATAAGTGGTTTCAATCCAGTACATAAGGACTGAGTTATCTGACATAACATGATTCTGTTCTTTGATACATTTCAGATACATGATGTCAGAGGTGTCCAGCATAGCATGTGATTTTGATCTACCAGAATGTATAACTGATGCAAAGAGACAGTTTGATGATTGGATGAAAAAACCTCAAGATAATAAGTGAGACAGTGAAAACATTTTAAAGTTGAAAAGTGTGGAGGGAGGGGGGAGGGAGTATAACTAGTCTGCATTTTAATTTTTTTCAGTCCTTAAGAGAAGATGTGCGGTGGTTCAAAGAGATCATGTCCTTGACTAGCTTGATATACAATGGTCCAGTGGCAGTGCCAAAAGAATATATTTTTGTGTATATCAAAACACTTAAGTATCAGAGATTTAATGATGTGAAAAAAGATAATGATTGTTCCTCGTCCTTTGTAACTCTCATATTAACAAACTTTTAAAAATTGTCCTAAGAATGTGCTATAATTAAAATACTGTAACTTGTCATCTTATATTGACCAACAGGCTACCTCAAAATAACTTGCAGTTTACACTTTTATCTTGTAATTATATTGTTAGATTTATGACTAAAAAGCTTGACACAATTTTGCACACAATATTGCATGCACCATGATTTCTGTATGCTTGAGGTTGTCAGCTAAGGGTTACCGTAACCTATGTAATATATATATATCTGAAAGTAATTGTATTTATCAGATATTTTGAAAAGTAAATTTTCAGGCATTTTAGATATAAGGAAAAAATTACAGAATTGCAGGATATTGTATATTTTTAAGGAATATAATTATTGTCTTATGACAAACAGACATTGTAAGGTCAAACAATCCGTCAAACCTTTCAGTTGAAGGTCATAAATTAAACAGGAATAGAAAAGAAGCATTTCAACTACTAAAAACAAAAAGAACATAAAACCATAAAATATGTTTTTTTTTTATTTTCAATAGGTCATTTATTGTAGAATTTAGTCAACATTTCTTTTGTTTGCAGGATAAATCCTGATATGAGATATATTATCTACTGTACAGCAATAAGGACAGGTGGAGAGGAAGAATGGAACTTTGCCTATAGACAATATAAACAATCTACAACGGCCTCAGAAACAGATAATTTATTACGATCGTTAGCTTGCAGTGAGGTACCATGGATTTTACAAAGGTAAGTTTTGGTATTGTAGGAAATTACCATCCTAACAATGTTAGTCACAAGTTTATATCTCTAATAAAACTTGAAATTATAATGGTCATCTGAAATCTTAGAAAATAAAGAAAAAATTCTGACAACAATTCAGATCATTATTTGGTTGCTACCCAGTGTATGCAAAACATTCAGTGTTTTGAAAATTAAAAAAAAATGATTGCACATCTGCAAAGCAAGAAAAATAACATGTCAACAAATTAAGTGAAGCAGTAGACAAGGACATATTAAATTAATCATTTGATTTTGAAAAAATTAGAAGATCTTTTGGAGTACTGGTATTCATAATTATCAATTATTTTCAAAATAGTTTGAAAAGAATTCACAAGGGAGGGTGGTTTGAACAATAGATAAAACATTTTAACAAATCAAGCATGCAATTTAGTTTGACACAGTTTCATATTCACGGCTGATCTATATCCTGTTTATGGAATACTTTAATATTCTAAACATAAGGATTGTGTTGATCATGTATAACTACCAAACCAGAACCAGCATTTGAACAATTGATTTTTTTTTATTGAGAAATGAAACCAAGACAGTTATTTTAATGTTTAACTTTCTTGTAAATGTTTATTTCTGATATTGATTTCCAGATATTTACAGTATGCTATCACCCCAGAAGAGATAAGGAAACAAGAAACAGGAAGTATTCTGGTCAATGTAGCCAGTAATAAGATTGGTCGTTCAATTGCCTGGAACTTTGTACAGTCAAAGTGGGATTATATTCATGATGAGTAAGTACCTAGTGTAGTCAGTAATAAGATTGGTCGTACTTTTGCCTGGAACTTTGTACAGATAAGTGGGATTATATCCATGATGTGCAAGTACCTAGCATAGTCAGTAGAAAACTTGGTTTTATTTTTTATGGAAATTTGATCAGCGATCTTTCAACAAAGTTTGCTTCCATTTTTTCAACAGTTGTGATATTTAAAAAGCTCATGAAATCAAAAACTGTTCATCAAGTTTTTTTTAAATAAGTTTTAGGTTTCGAGCATCACTTAAGACACAAGATCAAGAACATAACATTCAGTGCCAAATAATTCATGCATTTTTTGATGACATCATGTAAACAATACATATACTGTAGATAGGTTCTACAAATGTATTATGATCATACCGGGAGCTTTTCAACATTTTTCAACACTGGTATCACGCAGTACTTTGATAGTGAACAAATGTATTATGTAGAATTGTTTAGTAAAAACTCTCTAGATCATATAACGAGCTACATATACTACAATGAAGGAGATATCGTTGGTTACAGAAACAGTACTGCTATGAACAAAGGGACTGCTGTTTTTAGTAGCGGTTTCTGGAGAAGAGGTGTAGTAATACAAATAGATAAGTGTCCTAGACGTGGCACATTGTATACTGTTAAAGATGATATAACAGACTTCTGTTTTCAAATAAACAGACCCCAGATAAGAATGACACAATAAAAATGATTTTTTAGTAGCAATGGTTTTATAGATTCATCTTATCAATATGATTATTATGTGATCTACACTGGTTGTTAATTACCGTAATTGAAAAATTGATTTGTACTGTATCTATAAACTTTAGACTGATGAATGCGTATTGTCCAGTTGCAAGTACTTCATGCATATTTAGAGACTATGCGGTATGGGCTTTGCTCATTGTTGAAGGCCGTACAGTGACCAACAGTTGTTAATATCTGTGTCATGTTGGTCTCTTGTGGACAGTTTTCTCATTTGCAATCATACCACAATCTTCTTTTTTATTTATACAAGTTTTAATGTTTTTACATTTGTTGTATAATTTAAATTTAGACTGTTGATGGGGTATTTCCAGTTGCAAGTATTTCATGCATTTTTAGTGAGAACAATACAAGTTTAAATGATTTTACATTTCTAGTGTATAAATTAACTTTAGACTGTTGATTGCGTATTGTCCAATTGTTTCATGCATATTTAGAGAGAGCATAAAAGTTTTAATGCACAGAGAAAAGGACATTTTGACCAGGTATATGTACAGTTTAAATAAAAATGTTTGCTTACAATTTACATACGACATAGCCGAAATGACACCCCCACTTTTACCCAGCTTATACTGCTGGTTTAAAAAAGACCTTACGACTTTATATTTATTTTTTAATGAAATGGTAAAATTATTATATGTTAACGAAATAGCAATAACCTTATAACGCATGATATTGACACGTTTTGGGGATTGAACAAGTTTGGGGTTAGTTGAAAAATGGACATGTTTGGGCGTTTATACAATTGACACGTTTTGGCGCCATACATGTTTTGCAGTTCAGTGACGTGGATGTGGACATGTTTGGGGAAATTGGACATCTTTGAGGGGAAGGACACGTTTCTGAGTGATACATATATACATAAACAAAAGTCATTCATAGGAGTTTAAATGGCATCTAAAATTATGTTTACCCATTTAAAAGATGCATACAACTTTCTTTTGCTTAAAACCCTCCATGGAGAGCTAGAAAAATTGGCCAGTATGGTCATTTGATTTTCAGTGTTGGTTATATTGTAGCTTACTTAAATTCCAATTACAATATCAGTGTTCAAAAATGACTTATGTTTGGAATTGTTTTGTTTTTACAGTTACTTAGCAGGGTATTGGAATGGTGGTGGAGTTATTAAACAAGTCGCCAGAGTTTTTAATACAGAATTTGAATTGCAACAGGTTTGTACTATAAATATCTTGCTCTTCAGGCGCGGATCCAGAGGGGGGGTTCTGGGGGTTGGAACCCCCCCTTTTTTTTTGGACGATCAATGCATTTGAATGGGGACATGTAATTGGAACCCCCCCTTTGTCCTGGGTTAGGAACCCCCCCCTTTTTAGCTCACCTGGCCCAAAGGGCCAAGTGAGCTTTTCTCATCACTTGGCGTCCGTCGTCCGTCGTCGTCGTCCGTCGTTAACTTTTACAAAAATCTTCTCCTCTGAAACTACTGGGCCAATTTTTACCAAACTTGGCCACAATCATTATTAGGGTATCTAGTTTAAAAATTGTGTCCGGTGACCCGGCCAACCAACCAAGATGGCCGCCATGGCTAAAAATAGAACATAGGGGTAAAATGCAGTTTTTGGCTTATAACTCAAAAACCAAAGCATTTAGAGCAAATCTGACATGGGGTAAAATTGTTAATCAGGTCAAGATCTATCTGCCCTGAAATTTTGAGATGAATCGGACAACCCGTTGATAGGTTGCTGCCCCTGAATTGGTAATTTTAAGGAAATT
The DNA here is from genome assembly GCA_019925275.1 of Mytilus edulis. NCBI lineage: Eukaryota > Metazoa > Mollusca > Bivalvia > Mytilida > Mytilidae > Mytilus > Mytilus edulis. The sequence continues at coordinate 40,737,867 of CM034353.1, read as the reverse complement.
TTGCTGTTTTTGGTTATTATCTTGAATATTATCATAGATAGAGATAAACTGTACACAGCAAAAATGTTCAGTAAAGTAAGATCTACAAATAAGTCAACATGACCAAAATGGTCTGTTGACCCCTTTAGGAGTTATTGCCCTTTATAGTCAATTTTTAACCATTTTACGTAAATCTTAGTCATCTTTTACAAAAATCTTCTCCTCTGAAACTACTTGGCCAAATTAAACCAAACTTGACCACAATCATCATTGGGGTATCTAGTTAAAAAATTGTGTCCGGTGACCTGGTCAACCAACCAAGATGGCCGCCATGGCTAAAAATAGAACATAGGGGTAAAATGCAGTTTTTGGCTTATCACTCAAAAACCAAAGCATTCAGAGCAAATCTGACACGGGGGTAAAATTGTTTATCAGGTCAAGATCTATCTGCCCTGAAATTTTGAGATGAATTGGAGAACCCGTTGATAGGTTGCTGCCCCTGAATTGGTAATTTTAAGGACATTTTGCTGTTTTTGGTTATTATCTTGAATATTATTATAGATAGAGATAAACTGTAAACAGCAAAAATGTTCAGCAAAGTAAGATCTACAAACAAGTCAACAAGACCAAAATGGTCTGTTGATTTCTTTAGGAGTTATTGCCCTTTATAGTCAATTTTTAACCATTTTTCGTAAATCTTAGTTATCTTTTACAAAAATCTTCTCCTCTGAAACTACTGGGCCAAATTAAACCAAACTTAGCCTCAATCATCATTGGGGTATCTAGTTTAAAAATTGTGTTCCGTGACCTGGCTTACCAACCAAGATGGCCGCCATTGCTAAAAATAGAACATAGGGGTGAAATGTAGATTTTGGCTTAAAACCCTGAAACCGCAGCCTTTAGAGCAAATCTGACATGGGGTAAAATTGTTTATCAGGTCAACATCTATCTGCCCTGAAATTTTCAGATGAATCTGACAACCTGTTGTTGGGTTGCTGCCCCTGAATTGGTAATTTTAAGGAAATTTTGCTGTTTTTGGTTATTATCTTGAATATTATTATAGATAGAGATAAACTGTAAACATCAATAATGTTAAGCAAAGTAAGATTTACAAATAAGTCAACATGACGGAAATGGTCAATTGACCCCTAAGGAGTTATTGTCCTTTATAGTCAATTTTTAACAATTTTCATAAAATTTGTAAATTTTAACTAACATTTTCCACTGAAACTACTGGGCCAAGTTCATTATAGATAGAGATAATTGTAAGTAGCAAGAATGTTCAGTAAAGTAAGATGTACAAACACATCACCATCACCAAAACACAATTTTGTCATGAATCCATCTGCTTCCTTTGTTTAATATTCACATAGACCAAGGTGAGCGACACAGGCTCTTTAGAGCCTCTAGTTAAAATGGCTGGAGCCGCCCCTGCTCTTACAATTGAAAAATTAGTGTAGTTCTATGAGAGTATGATAGATCTGAAGATAAAAATGAAATGAAATGATATATATATTAGAATAAGAAATGTCTGAATCAGTTATTGTAAGTCTTTTGACTTTGAGATAAATCAAACAGAATTCCTGCTGTGATTATAGAAATGTTAACTATCAATTTTAAATTTTGTGATTTTTATGCCCCACCTACGATAGTAGAGGGGCATTATGTTTTTTGGTCTGTGCCTCCGTGCGTCCGTCCGTCCGTCCGTTCGCTTCAGGTTAAAGTTTTTGGTCAAGGTAGTTTTTGAAGAAGTTGAAGTCCAATCAACTTGAAACTTAGTACACATGTTCCCCATGATATGATCTTTCTAATTGTAATGCCAAATTATAGTTTTGACCCCAATTTCATAGTCCACTGAACATAGAAAATGATAGTGCGAAGTTCAGGTTAAAGTTTTTGGTCAAGGTAGTTTTTGATGAAGTTTAAGTTACATCAACTTGAAACTTAGTACACATGTTCCCTATGATATGATATTTCTAATTATAATTCCAAATTATAATTTTGACCCCAATTTCACGGTCCACTGAACATAGAAAATGATAGTGCAAGTGGGGCATCCGTGTACTATGGACACATTCTTGTTATTCTTCTGCATTGTTGGCTTTAATAAAATAAAAAGCTGAATTTAACTGCCAGGATTGCACATAGTTATAAATGTCATAATGTACAGATAGTCTGTAATAACTAATTTAATTTTTCATAAACTATGGGATTTATGTTTGTATATAAGTTATTGAAAGAGCTACAAATAGGTAGGGTCAAATTCTGAATTTTGTTCACATAGGGTTTATTTTTCAAATACTAAGCCATATGGTGGGGGGGGATCACAATTGGGAATTTATTCATTCTAATGAGTGAATTGAATTTTCAGTACATTTTAAAAATAATGATGGCATTTTATTTTTTAGCTACTGGATTTTGGCGAGTCAATAGCTGATCTTCACAGAGCAAAAACATCTTACAAACAGGCTATTGAGACAGTACAGGCTAATATCAAGTGGATGAAAAATAGTATAGACACTGTGGAGAAATGGCTGTTACAATTGTAGCATGGAATATTTGTTAAAATATGTAAAGACTTCATGTGTTTATCAATTATACAGCATTCACATTTTATTTAATCAGAATTTTATAATTTTATATTTCTGAAATTCAGATTAATGTTTTGAATTGTCATAGATATTATGGGTTACTAACATAAACTTATATATTCATACAAACTAAATTAGACCTGTTTTCATAAGTTAAAAAAAATGATAAAATATATACTGCTGTTACAAATAATGACATTCAGTAAATTAAAATACTTTTACAAATTATTGTCAGCTGAATGTAATTAAACAATATTTCCAGTGGTGTTACATCTTTATTATCATATGACAATATTTCCAGTGGTGTTACATCTTTATAAGCATATGGCAATATTTCCAGTGGTGTTCATCTATATTATCATATGGCAATATTTCCAGTGGTGTTATATCTTTATTATCATATGGCAATATTTTCAGTGGTGTTACATCTTTATTATCATGGCATATTTCCAGTGGTGTTATATCTTTATTATCATATGGCAATATTTCCAGTGGTGTTCATCTATATTATCATATGGCAATATTTCCAGTGGTGTTATATCTTTATTATCCTCTGGCAATATTTCCAGTGGTGCTACATCTTTATTATCATATGGCAATATTTCCAGTGGTGTTACATCTATATTATCATATGGCAATATTTCCAGTGGTGTTATATCTTTATTATCCTCTGGCAATATTTCCAGTGGTGTTACATCTTTATTATCCTATGGCAGTATTTCCAGTGGTGTTACATCTTTATTATCCTATGGCAATATTTCCAGTGGTGTTACATCTTTATTATCATATGGCAATATTTCCAGTGGTGTTACATATATATTATCATATTGCAATATTTCCAGTGGTGCTACATCTATAGTATCATATGGCAATATTTCCAGTGGTGTTACATCTTTATTATCATAAGGCAATATATCCAGTGGTGTTTCATCTTTATTAGTTTAGTCCAGTTTGTCTTTTCTCCACTTGACAGAATGGCACCATTCATATTTGTGGCCATTTGCTTCATTAAGTATACTGATTGTAGTGATGTAACTACCAGAGATCTGCATCCAGTCAGCATTTTGTTAGTGTTCCATATTCACATAAGGACAGTATTATAAATTCAAGTGCATGCAACCCAAGACAAGTGGATCCTTACCTAATACCAATGAACATGCAACCCAAGACCAGTGGATCCAACCTAATACCAATGAACATGCAACCCAAGACCAGTGGATCTACACCTGATACCAATGAACATGCAACCCAAGACCAGTGGATCCACACCTAATACCAATGAACATGCAACCCAAGACTAGTGGATCTACACCTGATACCAATGAACATGCAACCCAAGACCAGTGGATCCACACCTAATACCAATGAACATGCAACCCAAGACTAGTGGATCTACACCTGATACCAATGAACATGCAACCCAAGACCAGTGGATCCACACCTAATACCAATGAACATGCAACCCAAGACCAGTGGATCTACACCTGATACCAAGGAAATGACCTGAGTAGACCTCCAGTCGATGTAACATGTAGAATGCATGTACACACATCCTGTAACATTTTAGTGGCAGCACTGACTTTGTAGTTTTCATGTTTAGTCCAGAAAAGACCCATAGCAGGATTTCTCTTTGGTCATTATTATCCTTTGTGTGCCTTGTTTAACAATTGGCTTTGATGAACAGCCCATCCACCAACTAAGCCATCATAACGAATTGAAAAAGCATAAGGATGAAATTATCATTAACAGGTTACATATGACAGTACTGAAAATGTTCATAAAGTGAAGTTCCAACTGTTATGTGACAGCTGACTTGTTGCTAAAGCAGTAAAACCAATAACCAAATTATCAAAGATACAAGACCTATAACAAACAAAATATATAAAGCAAACTGTGCATGAATGCCTTCTAGATGTAATAGTCCTGACATGATGATTTTTAGCCAAACATAGCATTTTTGTAAATATTTGAAAAACTACAATTTAATAAGTAGAGAATTGCTAAACAGATATTAGACAAAACAATACACAGGGAAAAATGACCAGCAAGACATGGTAGTTTGAAAATTATGCTGTGGTCTAGGAAGCAATCATGATTGAAAATAGAACATAGTGGTTAATAATTATCTAAAATTTTGAAAACTATGGAAACTAAAAGATTAGGGGGGGGGGGGGGATTTGTCTGGGTTGTAGTTGTTAAATACATTTACTATATGCCATGTGTAGCAGTGTTTTTGGCTTGAAATAATTGGATGAGGGCTTACCTGTTTATCTAGTCAAGAATCTTTTATTTCTGATGTAAAAACTGATTCAATCTGTTCATTTAGGATGTTAGCTGTATACGATTTTCATATTTTTTTGGGGGGCAGCTATTCCTGGTTTGGCAGTCCTGTTGTCCTAAATGATTTTATGTACTGGAAATATTGTTTTGGTTTTGCTTAATTGAATGATGGAATGTGGTTCGTTAATGGGTAAGTCACAGATAAATTTCTTAATGTTTTTCTAGTGCTGTGGATTCACTTATTTTCGTGGATTGAGGAAAACTTTAATGTTTGTTGATATTTGATTTTGCCGAAGTCTGCATAAAAGCCTATAGGACATTTGTCATTCGTTGAACATTTATTTTCGTGGTTCACCTATGGAATATGGAGCGGAGTTGTTCAATGTTCAAACTGCTGTGTGCATTGTTGCGTCTTTTGTGGTGGCTGCCTTGGGTGGTTTCGCCAAAATAATTAATCGTTACAGATAAGTTTTCAACCTTAGATATTTTCAGTCAATAATGTGTACACTCTCTCTTCTTGTATTGTTTACTTTGATCGTTTATGAGTCATTGGAGTGTTTCATTTATCCATGTATTAAAGATTTTTAAGGTATGTTTGTTATCACTGTATTCTGTATCTTCATATATTCTGCTAACCAATATAGGCACACCTTCAGAATGAAGTAATAAATCCAATCCCCAGGATGATATTTGAAAAAAAATAGGCAGGACAGGAGTTTTGAGTAAAAAAAGTCAGGATGACACTGTGGGTAAAAAAAGTCAGGATGACACTGTGGGTAAAAAAAGTCAGGATAAACAAAAACAAAAAAAGAAAAAAAGGCAGGACTGAAAAGAGTGACAAAAAGGCAGGATAGAGATTACAACTGAAAAATATGCTGGACAATTTTTTTCACAAGGTAGTATGGGTTATAATTATAACGGATTAAGTTCACATCCAAACTTATGTTAAATATTATAGTTCAAACTTTCTAAGACAGTAATAGCTCACGTATTTTAATACGATGCTCTCTCTTCAGTTCTAGATGAGTACATGAGATTAGGAAGTGTTCTATCGTCTTGTCCTCTTTATTACACATTTTACAGGTGGGAGATACCTCACATTTGTTGAATTTGGCTCTGATTGTATTATGTAATTTCCTGTTGCAGCTCCTAATATGTTTTCTTTTTATCTATCTGCAGTTTGAGGTGTTTGTTGTAAGGATTTGATTATTGCTTTGATCTTGTAGGCACCTGCTATGTGTTGTAAACTTGAATAACCCTCAGTGTTTTACTCCAATGTGTATACATTTTCCTTATAATCAGATTTTTAATTGGAATTTTCCAAGAGGATATGTTAACAAATTCTAACATTCTGGCAAGTCATATTTTATGCATATTTTCTTTATTTCTATAAACCAGCTTTTAATTGTATGTGATTTTACTTGTAGCTGTCTTCTGCCAATCTTCATTCAACTGATATTTTGTTAGCTTTAGTAATGTTTCAAAAAATGTTGAAGCTTTTAGATGGATTTCAGCTTCAATTGTTAGCATTCCACTTTTAAAATATGTATATGGCGGGGTCAGTTGTTTTTTGAGACAATTAGAGTGTTTGTGTAAATATTTCATGTCTATACTGAATTTTGTTATGAAAATACTACCGTCAGGCAACATGTGTGATACTATCTAACAATTCCATAAGAAAATTATAAAACACTGGCATACGGATATTGTTTATATGCCAAAAATTGTCTTCTGTTTCAATCGACCTGTATAAGGTGTTTAAGGATACTATTACGTTTCATGTTGGTTGTAAAGTATATCCCTCTCTCTTGCTTAAGTTGACAGCAATACTTACTTGCATCTGAAGTTCTATAGGATTGTTTGCTATGATAGCAACATCATCAGCACATGTTGAAGCACAGCAACTAATATTACCTGTGTGTCCACCTATTTCTGTGTCACATAAAAGGTTTTGTAGACGTTTACATACAATTTGTATAATTAGTTATCAAAGTCGGCACTTATGGTATCACCTTGGCGTACAGTACACCCTGGTTTTTTTCAATTTTTTTAAAGGCTATCTATCAATATTATGGATGATGAATTGATCAGAGATTTCTGTTTGATATTTCATTTATAAGATTCAAATGTACACGCTCATCAAATGCAAATTGTCCAACAAATAAACCTAGTATGTATGCTGGTAGTTTTAAATCTTTACTCTCATTCACGCTCAAACTAAATAAAACAGAGAGTGGTGTTCTTAGTAAATCCTCTATGTAATGGGTTTTTTCTATCCTGTCTTTTCAATTATGTTGGAGTATATAGGTGTGACTAATATTCCTCTATAGCCCAGTAGTCAGCACTTTTTGTGCTGACATGAATTGTCATTGATATGGTTATATTTATAAATTTACTGTTTACAAAATTTTGGAATATTTTGAATTACTATGGCTTTTCTACCTCGGGCATAGATCACCTTACCTGTATTTGGCAAAACTTTTAGGAATTTTGGTTCTCAATGCTCTTCAACTTCGTACGTTATTTGGCCTTTTTAACTTTTTTGGATTCGAGCGTCACTGATGAGTCTTTTGTAGACGAAACGCGCGTCTGGCGTATATACTAAAGTTAGTCCTGGTATCTATGATGAGTTTATTTACAACCACTGGGTCGATGCCACTGCTGGTGGAGATTTATTTCCCCGAGGGTATCACAAGCACAGTAGTCAGCACTTTTTGTGCTGACATGAATTGTCATTGATATGGTTATATTTATAAATTTACTGTTTACAAAATTTTAGAATTTTTTGAATTACTAAGGCTTTTCTACCTCGGGCATAGATCACCTTACATGTATTTGGCAAAACTTTTAGGAATTTTGGTTCTCAATGCTCTTCAACTTCGTACGTTATTTGGCCTTTTTAACTTTTTTGGATTAAAGCGTCACTGATAAGTCTTTTGTAGACGAAACGCGCGTCTGGCGTATATACTAAAGTTAGTCCTGTTATCTATGATGAGTTTATTTACAACCACTGGGTCGATGCCACTGCTGGTGGAGATTTATTTCCCCGAGGGTATCACAAGCCCAGTAGTCAGCACTTTTTGTGCTGACATGAATTGTCATTGATATGGTTATACAAAATGTATTTATAAATTTACTGTTTACAAAATTTTGGAATTTTTTGAATTACTAAGGCTTTTCTACCTCGGGTATAGATCACCTTACCTGTATTTGGCAAAACTGTTAGGAATTTTGGTTCTCAATGCTCTTCAACTTCGTACGTTATTTGGCCTTTTTAACTTTTTTGGATTCGAGCGCCAATGAGGAGTCTTTTGTAGACGAAACGCGCGTCTGGCGTATATACTAAAGTTAGTCCTCGTATCTATGATGAGTTTATTTTAGCATATCTAGCACCCTTATTCTTGCATACAGGAAGTAGTGAACCAATTTTCAGAATGTCAGATATACAGCATTGTATAAAAGATTTGTTGAAAAGTAGTTTTAAATATTGTAATTGTAACTTTTGATTACTATTTACCACCATGATGTTTTCAGCATTTGTACCAAAGTAGTCAGCAGCTTTATATCTATTTACACTTGAACTTGTTGAACTTGAATACATTTTAAACATTTCCGTGTGCTGTTTTATAGGCCTGATTTAATGGTTTCCTAGTTTGCCATGTAGATATAAACTTTACTTATCCATTTCTGATGTCTGGTTTGGCATAGACAATATTATAGTCACTGGCCACTATATGGTATAGCTGTTATGTTGTGAGTTGGATTGTTGATAAGGTCAAATATTTGTTCTTAATCTGCTAGATTGTTGACAATTCGGGGATATTTAATTCATCTATTATTTCTTGGAGGAAGTGATGTTGATGCTGATAAGGTTTACCAGGTGTACAAGAAGTGTTTTGCTGTCGTTTGTTTTTATGAAGATATACAGGTCGATTGTGTAAATATCGCCACAAAAGTTATCAGTGTTTTGTTGATTTAGACATATTTTCTCAAAACCTCAACATTTGTATTCATGAACTTGATCCTTAGCGAATTTGGTTAATTGTTGGCATTGACCACTTTTCAAACATGGATTACTCAGCGTTCCAATCCGTTATGGTAAGTTTTTCGTGTTCTTCTTGTTTTGTTCCACTGGAACTGTTGGGGTTATTTTAATTGGTTCATGTTTTGTCATCTGTTGTTTTGTCCCCTGAAATTTTATTTTCTGATACATACAATTTGGTTGGTTGGTTGTTGAACCTGCTTCCAAATGATACAATGTAATCAGTTTCCAATTTCACGGTTGTAACTGAATTGTTTTGGATGCAGTAGGTATGCAAGCATGCTCCTTAAGATTAATGTGTAACTTAAACCACAATAAATAAAATACAAATTTATTTTTTAATCAAAATAAATTTCCTGGTAGCATTACAGTAGATAACACCAGGTGAATTATATCACTATGTTACTTTACACAACTTAAAATCAAATTAGTATCCAAGATTGTTAGTTCCATAACAATACTACATATAAGCGTTGTTGATGGTGATTTATACTACATCAGTAAAGTAAGTTACAACATTATGGGGATACACAGATGACTTGTCTCCAATGATTGTCATATACGTGTAGTAGTAATTATCCATCAAGTTAATTGGTAAGGCTATACAACCAGTTATTACTTCACAACAAATATATTAGAACCATCACAAAACCAAGTTCAACTTCTTTTAAACTCTTTTAACGAGCTTTCTTAGCTTTACGTCCAATCGCTGGTGAATCTTCAGCTTTACGCTTTCCTCTGCCTCTAACGGGAGTTGTGGGTTCTTTTACTTCCATATGTTCAACTTTAGCTTTCTTTCCCCGACCTTTTGGTTTTGGTTCTTCAATTTCAACATCTTCGACATAAGCTTTCTTTCCGCGACCTTTTGGTTTTGGTGCTTCGATTTCCATATCGTCTGTGTTAGCTTTTCTTTTCCGTCCCTTTGCCTTTGGTTCTACAATTTCAACATCTTCGACTTTAGCTTTCTTTCCCCGGCCTTTTGGTTTTGGTATTTCAATTTCCATGTCTTCAGCTTTAGCTTTCTTTCCCCGGCCCTTTGCCTTTAGTTCTTCAATATCTTCTTTCTGTGATTTCTTTCCTTGACCTTTCTTTGACGTTTCATCTTCCTTGATTGGTTTTCCTTTAGAAGTACTTGCTTTATCTTTCTCAGCTTTAGCTGTTTCAAAAATTATTTAAAAAACAATTATTATATATAAACAATATCAATTGAAGTTATTTCGTGGTTGCTTCAGTCTGTATTACCAAGGAGGTTATACGAGATATAACCTCCTTGGTATTGCAAACTTTATTTATATAACAATGAATAATCATTTGACATTTAAACCTTTTTTTAAACTATATATATATTTACACTTGTATCCGTTTCAGCAAATAACATGACTGAGGTTATATTTGTTGTTCATTTTTGTGTTCTTTTTATTTACCTAACTACCAATCCCCCCCAAAAAATAGAATTTCTTTGAATTCTCTAGTTTAGACTGCATTAACTGAAATTTTAACTACTCGGAACACAACTTATCTTAGTAGGAATCGTATTTCAAAGAGTTTCAAAACAGTGACGCCCACCGTATTCCAACCAGTGCGACCGAGTCTGGACTGACTGTATGATATGGAGCAATTGATGTCATCCTCCGGTTTTTAGTGGGGTTACAGTGTTGCTAAGTCTTTAGTTTTCTTTATGTTGTGCTCTTTGTTTTTTTTGCCATGGCATTATCAGTTTATTTTATCCTTGACTTGTAGAGTTTGAATTTCCCTTTAGTATCTTCCCCTCTGTGATAGGACATGTCCCTAGGTGCTCTGGATTGGTCGTATAGCAAAAATTGGAGAGTTCATTTCACACAAGGAATTTATACCTATTGTAAGTACGGTACAGTACACAATGTATAGTTGAGACAGATTTTAGTTCAGACAAATGGTATGCCCAGTAAAATGTCTGCCTCTTTATAGTTAGCAACAATTAGCATACGTTTCTTTTCTATCGGATATCTCTTTAAAACTTCCATCCATCCACCAGCGTTCTTCCAAAATGTCCATCTGTAACCATCTGTCTTTAGTGAATAATTTACAGAATCTAATAGTTTATCATAAACTTCTTGTTCACTAAGAGGTTTAACTTTCAGGACCTACAAAATGAAGTTTTTAATATTGGTATTTTGCGTTTTACTTTACTTTCTACTCTGCGGGTTCTTCGTCAGTCAGTAGATCTTATTCTTATTTTTTGTTTAAATCCACATGCGTGTTGATCTTATTCCTATTTCATCTTTTAAAACTATTGAAGTTTAACATGTTTAATGTGCTTTCATTGGGGTTAAGCACATGATGTATATACTAGTAAATTTTTAAATACATGTGAAATGATTATGCTTTTATCAATTTAATTGTCTGGACTAAATGACAATGAATAACATACGTGTATAGGCTTTAAAAAAAATAAGGTTTTAACTATCAGAACTTAACATATATAGCATTTTAGCTTGTAGAATTTACATATAACTCATCTTTATAACTTTTTAAATTATCTTCTACAGTGCTATAGTATTATTCAGTAACCCTCAACCCTTTACATCAAAGCGAATTTTTTTCTAAGTTTAATTTCTAATATCATGCCTTGTTGTAAGCAATTTAATGCTTAAAAAACTTACATCGAACCAGTCCTTGTACGTTTTGACATTTTTCAATTTATCAATGGAATCTTTCATCGCTTTCACCATTTCTGCTGTAGGAAACCCGAGGTTTGTGTCGTATCTTTTGATCAAGTCCGCTCTTGTTTTGTCCTTTGGCATGGCGATATCCAAAAACAAAACCTGAAAGGCTAAAAGTTTTCTGCTAACAGCTGTGCGTTCAAATGTTTGTTTGATTCTGTAGTCTTTGTCTGTGTCCAAGAAACCAAGCTTAGCGTCATCTTTAACATACCACATTACATGTCGTCTCCAGCTTTCAGACATGTACGCCATTGCTGCATCTTGCCATCTGAATGTACAAAAAATAATAAATTGTTTTCAAAAGGGTGTGTCATAAAGACTGTCTTTCGGTGGATACATTTTGCATTTATTTAACAACAAGTTGATAAATTCATTTTAAAAATTCGTACGGCTTACTCCGACATCTTAATTTACCACTAAAAAAAGTGTATAGTTCAGGTGCCAGCGTCATTCGTGTGCTCTTCGTCACCGAATAGTCTTCAATAACATTGTCACCTAAACAGTACTAACCTATATTTGGAAGATGCAGCTAGTAACATCAGCCACTCTCCTATATGTGGACAGGCTTTCTTCGTTCGTCTGTCTTCGTTGTCTATGAATTCCTTTAAAATATAGCATTAAAAACATAATTTTATCTTGCACCAGACGTAAATAACTATTAAATGGGTAAACTAATTATACCTCAATACTATAGTACATAGTTCGATGATTAAGTTATTATAAACACTTGATGTGTCATTTACTAATAGCACCCTTAATCATATAAATATAAAAATTATACAATGATTTTTGTTTTATTCATTTGAAATTATATTTAAGTTTTTTTAATTCCAATTTTGTATACCTTCAAACGATCGTCAATAAGTTTTTGAAGATTTGGGTAGGTTTCCAATGCCCATAGTAGTAATCTGTGTAAGGAGAAATATCCATTCAGGCTGTTGTCGCTTGTATGTTGAGTTCCTTTAGAAAATTCGACTACAGTGGCGCTCATTAAGTTTGGTATGACACGAATGACAATTTCTTCTATGGGCGTTTTCTTCGGGTTGCAGCTCTTTAGTATCCCAGCAACTTGGACTAATGAATTTTCAAATGTCTGTTTAATTTTATCGCCATGTGGAGGGTGGATGTACATCGGAAGAAAGAATTTTACATCTTCTTTCATCACACTTTTGACGCAGCCCATGGCTTTGTTCATGCTTGTGAAGGACTCTTGTTTCAGAAACTCACAAGGTGTGGTAAGAGATGGTCTATGTTTCGGTCCAGATACAATCAGTCCATAACCAAATAGATCATCGTCACTTTTTGGGGGAGCTAAAGAAAATTGTTCCTTAGACATGTAGTCAATGATAACTTCTTTTGACGAGTCTGCTTTTGGTGCAACCTTCTTGGTCTTTTTCGAGTCTTGCTTTTTCAACGGCAATTCAGGCTTTCCTGCATTGATGGGTGGAAACGGTTTTTTATAATTATGACCACAGTCCTTGCACGAGAATGACTCCGATAATTGTAAGTTATGGACATTTGCATTGGTGCACCACCAACTACTACCGGATTGCGTCTCGGCAAGAAAAGCAACTACGTTTAGAAGAATCGTCTGTACTGTGTAACCAGGAGACCAACCAACAGATTTCTCATCTTTCCATTCTGTATGAATATCAGCAAAGTCAGAAAATATATTCAAGCAAACTTTGGTTCCTTTCTTTCCTTGTTTTGTTGCTCCACTGTTGTACTGGAACCCAACTGGTACGAATTCTGCACTGGGACTTTCGTATGGATAATTGTCTGTAAACAGTAATAGTAAGTGATAGATTACGTCGTCATGTTTGAAGTTACAGTGCCATTCAAACACATTTTCATCCAGTGGCGCTGCTGATACATTTTCCACTGGCTCCCTCTGAATTTCATCATAATCTTGCATAAGGCGCTTCATTGCGCGCTTCTGCTGTTGGTTGACAGACATCACTGCAGCTCAATGTCGCTCAATGCCTAAAATATTGAAATTAAATTATGCCACTTAATTCGTTGCACATATTTCTATTTTTGTTGCTAAACATTTAAATTTATCTTGTTGTTATATCAGTATATTAATAGAGGAACACAACCTTGACTGATTTAATATATGTGTTATCCACGAATTCAATATATAACGTATATCATGAGATGGACCGATAAATCGACATAAGAAGAATCAACATGCAACATGAATGCACATGATTGCTTTAATATGGGTTTAGATAGGCGGCTATGCTACTTTCTCTTAAATATTGAAATACCAATGAAATTTGTAGTACTCACATTTGTACCCATAGAATAGTATTTCTACAACTGAGCTACATTTACAGGAAGTTAATTTTATTATTATAATGATATATCTACTTTAAAACCCTTATATATAGACGAGAAGTGACCTTTAAAATTGTATTCCCGATAAGTTATGTTAAATATTATGCCTCTTGCAAGTGCATATTACTTACCTATGCTTATATGGCTTTCAAAGTCCTGCAGAAGGAGTTTTTATACAGATATATTGTTCACGTGATTAGTCTAAACATTTCTTATCATGTTTATACTGGTCACATACCAGTACTTCTCGATCTTTACCTTTATATTTATAGAAAATCCATAAGAAGATAAAAAAAACTATCTCACGGTAAAGTAAGGAGAATTTAAATTTGTATTTTCCAAATTAAATATTTTGGAGGAATGGTGCGCTTTAAATGCTTAGTTTTTGGTAGCAACCTGGTGTAACAATATATCGTCAACACATTTTAAGTTCAATGCAAGAAAAAGAATAAAGACCACCGCAAATGTGGCATAGTTGTATATTAAAATATAAAACACTAATATCTCCCAACCCCATTCTCTATTTTTAACGGCTTAAATGTTTAGAGTAATCACGTTAAAAATAGAGAATGGGGTTGGGAGATATTAGTGTTTTATATTTTAATATACAACTATGCCACATTTGCGGTGGTCTTTATTCTTTTTCTTGCATTGAACTTAAAATGTGTTGACGATATATTGTTACACCAATAATAATCTATGAATGGGCAATAATTACATGTAATTGGTCGATTTATATTGGTCTCTCACAACCTCGGGCTGAAAGGACTGGTTGTGAATTTTTTTCTACTCGGGGCTATTGTGGCTGAGTAAGACATGGGCACTTGTACATTGCTGAAGGCTTTATGCTGACCTGTAGATGAGTATTTGTTATTTATAGGTTAGACAATACTTGGTTATAAACATGACCAAGTATTGTCCGATTCGCCTTGGGCTTAAATCTTCATAAAACATGACCAAGTATTGTCCGATTCGCCTTGGGCTTAAATCTTCATAAAACATGACCAAGTATTGTCTGACCAATTTAGAACATATTCACACTTTCGAGTGACCTTACAAAACTATCCTTTCCCATTGTAATATTCAAACCTAAATAAGAGTAATTAAATTCACTTTTTTTATGAACTAAATATAAAACATAGGTAATGATCATTTCAATGGATAAAATGAAATAGCACTGACATAGTTTGTGAAGGATAAATTGTTTTACTTCTGCTTCAGGTAAAATTTAATACTTATATATCTTTAGATTTTTTTTTATTTTGAATAGCAACACATTGACAATGTTATATAATTTAAAATCCCCTTTTTGAAATTTGACTTTTTTTTATAAATATAAAACTCTCTGTATGCATATTTGAATTCAGACCATTCAACATTAAAGGTTTACTTTTTATTGGTAAATTAAAATGTATTGTGTTTCTCCGAAAACAATCATTTGCTTTATATATCAGCAGTCTGGCATTGTGTTATTTCGAAAGAAAAAGAAAATAATTCCCTCAAATGTAAGGTATATAAATTAAATAAATATCATTTTATTTATTCTATATGCATGTGTACCATTAAAAATGCATGAAATTTTGCAAAAAAGGCTATTTTCCCAAGGATTGTTAGTAATTTTTATATGTTAACAGTTGGTGTGAACTGGAAGACTTTTCTTAAAAGAAACCCACTGAATGGCAATTTCAATAAGTTAGTTGTGGGTCATTTTGAGGTGTACGTCTCAGTGCAGTTTTAATCTCAGTAAGTCTTTATAACATTGGCACTAATTATAATCTATTCTATTACTATTATCAAAATATCATGACCATAATGTTCATTTTCCCGATGATAACTTTATTTTTTAAAATTATAACTTTTTGTAGCATGTAAATCATTTTAGTGTCAATAACTATTTATGTTTGTCGAGTGCTAATCATGTTAAATATGTGTGTTCGCAAGGATTTGTATATACAAATCCTTGGTGTTCGTCAAATTCATGCCTTTTATATTGAAAAAAAAATAAATTATATACATACATTACTTCAGTTCTTTGACTATAGTATTATAGCAAAGACATATAATATTGTCTATTATATGTCTCTGATAATAGTTAGTATATAATATAGTCCAAGTTATAACGTATTCCTGCTTTTAGTCTACCCTACATTTTCGGATATAACATTTGTGTTTTAGGTATATCCATTTTGAACTTCCGGTTTCATTTTTTTTCAAGAACATTTTAACAATTTATTCATGCTGTCATAATATTGTTCAAGAGCCAACAGAATGGCTAACATATTGAATTCTGTTAGAGTTATTGGGCGAATTTCATCGTTGGATGGGTTGAAGTTATTACCCGCAGCAGTCAATACCTCGGTAACTCAAAAAGCCAAGTTGCATTCTGTCAAGGACACAGTAAACCCACTTCCAGCAAGTCAATATCCACCATGGGATTATATTAATAATCCATACCGTTGGTTTCATCAGTTTTACGAACACACAAACAAAAAGGTTAGATGAGAACTCTAAGATAATTATAGTTGAAGGAAATATAGGTACTGATAAGGTTAGAGTTGGAAAAAAGATTGCCGACGAATTTGGTATGCTTTTCTTACCAGATGTACCAGAAGAGGCAATTTTTGTCAATGAAAATGGATTCGATCAGAGGGAATTGAATCCTCGTCTTGGAGAGGATAGATTCTATGATTTGAAAGATCTATACACTGCTAAACGACCACAAGACATTTTAGGATTTGGAAGAACGCAACTGGAAATGTTCAAGAGACGATTTTTCAACTATAATTTAGCTCTGCGTCATCTATTAAATACAGGTAAATCAGGGTTTTAGCTAGGATTTTGAGGGCTTTAGTCACTTTTGCGCGTGACAAAATTCAGGCTTATTTTTTATAATAGCAAGGGGTCTTACCGTCTAGGAAGTTTATATAACTAGCTATACATATATGTTTAAGTTCTTCAAGAACTAGTCTAGGATCTTTGAAGACTTTAGGATTGCTAATGTAGGCAGTTATTGTCAATATTGCATGAATTGACTGATGTGATGCTAAGTTATGAAGATAAGATCAGGGATCTGGTAATATGGTTCACAACTTCACTTCAGTTATTTTCAGGGCACATCCCTGATCAACAAAAGTTGTGTGCCTCTATTTTTTAAACTACTGCACAAGTCAAATGAACTTGTAACGACTTTTTCACTTCACAATCATTTATTTTCTTGAAAATACGTTTAAATATCTATTTGGAATCAATTTCTTTAATATTGGATAGAAGGATCTGCATCTATACTTTATGTGACGATTCTAATGACTGTAGACGTTTACTTTCGATTTTTAAACGAAATGAAATGAAAACGGGAAGTGACAATTAAATAATAATTTCAGAATAAAACCGGATTCATCTACGAACTTTCACGCATGCGCAATACATAGAACAGGAAGCACCTGTTTGCAAGTGAAAATATTTACGTTTTGAATAAATTTCATTCTTTTTAATCGAAGTTGTCGAAAGTTTTTGATGAATATTTATGTAAAGTATGACAAAAATACGTTAAAATGACGAAACTACGACAAGCAAACTGCAAATTATGATCGTAAAGGAAATATTGAAAGTAAAATAAAGTTGAAATGTCCGGGAAGATTATCAATTTTGTTCAAATGACGAAAATACGACAGAATTGTGAGAAATGATTAAAATGAATTGCTGACTGACTGATTTAACTTAAATAGATTATTATGATGGTCATTTATGAGGTTTTATAATAATAATTAAGGGATTAGTGACCCATCTGATTGGCGATAGGCGGATTACTTGTCATCACAACTTTCAACACCTGTGGTAAACGTTAATTACCTGAGGGTCATAAACTTGTCAGAAACATAAAGACAGGTAGAATTCAAGAAATTTGATGTGTAAATATGTTTACACTTTCCAAATTTTAGTGACGAAATTGATATGAAATATTTTCGTCATTTCGAAAACCTTTTCGTAAAATACGAAAGTGACGAGCGCTAGCTAAATCACTGGGTAAATTAAATGCTGTTTTTTAAAAGGGCCAAGTGAGCTTTTCCCATCACTTTGCGTCCGTCGTCGTTAACTTTTACAAAAATCTTCTCCTGAAACTACTGGGCCAAATTAAACCAAACTTAGCCACAATCAGCATTGGAGTATCTGGTTTAAAAAATGTGTCCGGTGACCCGGCCAACCAACCAAGATGGCCGCCATGGCTAAAAATAGAACACAGGGGTAAAAGGCAGTTTTTGGCTTATAACTCAAAAACCAAAGCATTTAGAGCAAATCTGACATGGGGTAAAATTGTTTATTAGGTCAAGATCTATCTGCCCTGAAATTTTCAGATGAATCGGACCACCCGTTGTTAGGTTGCTGCCCTTGAATTGCTAATTTTAAGGAAATTTTGCAGTTTTTGGTTATTATCTTGAATATTATTATAGATAGAGATACAATGTAAACTATAAACAGCAATAATGTTCAGCAAAGCAAGATATACAAATAAGTCAACATGATGGTCCAAATGGTCAGTTGACCCCTTATGGAGTTATTGCCCTTTATAGTCAATTTTTAACCATTTTTCGTAAATCTTAGTTATCTTTAACAAAAATCTTCTCCTCTGAAACTACTGTGCCAAATTAATCCAAACTTGGCCACAATCATCTTTGGGGTATATAACTTAAAAATTGTGTCCGCTGACCCGGCCAACCAACCATGATGGCCGCCATGGCTAAAAATAGAACATAGGGGTAAAATGCAGTTTTTGGCTTATAACTCAGAAACCAAAGCATTTAGAGCAAATCTGACAGGTATAAAATTGTTAATTAGGTCAAGATCTATCTGCCCTGAAATTTTCAGATGAATCGGACAACCCGTTGTTAGGTTGCTGCCCCTGAATTGCTAATTTTAAGGAAATTTTGCAGTTTTTGGTTATTACATGTATCTTGAATATTATTATAGATAGAGATACAATGTAAACTATAAACAGCAATAATGTTCAGCAAAGTAAGATATACAAATAAGTCAACATGACCCAAATGGTCAGTTGACCCCTTATGGAGTTATTGCCCTTTATAGTCAATTTTTAACCATTTTTCGTAAATCTTAGTTATCTTTTACAAAAATCTTCTCCTCTGAAACTACTGTGCCAAATTAATCCAAACTTGGCGACAATCATCTTTGGGGTATATAGTTTAAAAATTGTGTCCGCTGACCTGGCCAACCAACCAAGATGGCCGCCATGGCTAAAAATAGAACATAGGGGTAAAATGTAGTTTTTGGCTTATAACTCAAAAACCAAAGCATTTAGAGCAAATCTGACATGGGTAAATTGTTTATCAGGTTTAAATCTATCTGCCCTGAAATTTTCAGATGAATCTGACAATCCGTTGTTAGGTTGCTGCCCCTGAATTGGTAATTTTAAGGAAATTTTGCTGTTTTTGGTTATTATCTTGAATATTATTATAGATAGAGATAAACTGTAAACAGCAATAATGTTAGCAAAGTAAGATTTACAAATAAGTCAACATGACTGAAATGGTCAATTGACCCCCTAAGGAGTTATTGTCCTTTATAGTAAATTTTTAACAATTTTCATAAAATTTGTAAATTTTTATTAATATTTTCCACTAAAACTACTGGGCCAAGTTCATTATAGATAGAGATAATTGTAAGCAGCAAGACTGTTTAGTAAAGTAAGATGTACAAACACATCATCATCACCAAAACACAATTTTGTCATGAATCCATCTGCTTCCTTTGTTTAATATTCACATAGACCAAGGTGAGCGACACAGGCTCTTTATAGCCTCTTGTTTTTAAAGCGATAATGCTAATTAGGAGCCCGGTAAATAGACCATTGCACATCAGCGAAAAAACCATTGCCCTTTAGTGTGACCATCATACTTAAGCACCTCACATTCCTACACAATACAATATTGTCCAGTTTAGCTCTCTCACTAGAAAAAAAACAGCAGGGTTTTCTGAATGTGCTGAAGTCTGTCTTGGTATTAGCCTATATAGACTATCATTCGACCCATATTGTCTTGTTGATAAGTTATTCTGGTTTGATAAAAAATTTTAATGAGGGCATTTGATATATTTTTATATTAATATGATTGATTGTCTTCAGTCACTTTTAGAATAGTTATGTAATTTCAATCATTGAATGTTCCATTACTATTCTAAATGTTATCAGACTTAACAGCCTTCATTGTTCTTGATTATATACAAACATCTACATGTATATCTTCTGATTTCAGGGCTTTCTTATAAGTCAAAACGTTTGGTCAACTGTTAAATACCATTCACTGCATTTCCTTAGAAATTGGACATTTGTTTATGAAGTTGCAGATAGTTGTTACAAATAATTTATGAATTGAAATATGTTTTCAAATTGCAATAGATTATCAAAGTATAGCGTATAAATTTCAGGACAAGGAGTTGTGATTGAGAGAAGTTACTGGAGTGATCGTTGCTTTGCTGATGCTATGTCCAAATGTGGATATTTCACCCGTGAAGGTAATTTAAGACTTTTCAGCATTGATTTCAATAATCTTTGTGATGTAGAATACATGATCAAATAAACTGTAGCATACATGTACGTAACATTCCAAACTTTCCCCTTTAGACTGCTAAATGCATTGTGCATGTTGCGCAAATGTTGTGCACATACATGTATACAAATTCCTCATACAGGAATACAACAAATTTAACAAAATCATCTAAAATCGCAATTTGATATGTTTTTGTTTTCTATTTTTTCATCAGTAAATTTTAGGAGTTTCATTATGAAAAACACAGGATTTAAGGCTGTAACAAATGGCTCCCTTTTCCTTGGAATGGATAAAACTTGACAGAACTTTTGGATTTAGATACATGTACAACTAAAATCAACCACTGTAAAGGTTGTTTAAGATGTATGAACATATGCATGTTTTCATGGGACAGGTCTTATTGACACATATATCCCAGATTTGTTTTTATTCATATTCAGGTTACTCAAAAGTAAATTGCATATATACATTTGTATATAACGAATGAAAATTCATTTGTCTTTAGATATATTTTTCATGTTTGCAACTGTTTGTATTTCACAAATTTTGAAAATATATGTCAATTTTATTTTTAGGAAAAACCTATTATAATAAAGTGTATAAACAACCTCAGTATGTATGGATGCCACATGTAGTACTGTATATTGATGCCTCAGTAGATCAGTGTAAAGAACTCATTAAAAAGAGGAACAATGTAAGTACATACATCATTGAAACTGTTATCTTACAACATTAAAAATACAAGTGGGTAATCATAATGCTTTTTTTCCGATATGCATATCAATAATAACACATTTTACTATGATCAAGAGTGAAAATAACATGAGCCACATGTAAGTACATAGACTTTATATGCCTGTTTACAGGATGTATTTTGCTAAAATTATGATATACCGTTGTCAGTATGTCCTCAACATGTCTGACAATAATTTAAAAATGCTTGAGCCAACTCACATGTAACTTTGGTGCATTGTTTATATCTATTGATTTGACCTCCCTTCTGCTTTTTATAAATTTAAGATTTTAAGTTTCTAAGTTTTGGGGTTTTTTTTTCATTAAAAAAGGGGGGTTTTTCAGTTTGACGTAAAAAAAGATTGCAAAGCTTGAGCATGGCATTTGTATCTTCACACACATTCTTCTTTTATTTATAAGTCTTATGATGCTTATTGTTAATATGGATATATCAGTGTATATGGTATGTATTTCAGCCAATTGAGAAGGATAGTCCACTATTGACAGACCAATATCTTCAGACTATAGAAGATACTTATAAAACAAAAGTACTTCCAAGGTTCAAGTAAGTCAAAAGATATTTAATCATTTTATTGTAGTAAAAATACCTCTGTGAATCATAAATTACACTGCACTTTTAAGTTTATTCAAACATGAATTTATTGCTTCTCTGGTAAATTAGTGATGATATGAGAGGTTTAATGCCTTCATATGGTACCCCCTATGCATCTATAGGGGGTCAGAACATGTAGATTTCAAAGGGGACTATAAATCCATTATACACTTCAGCAGTAGCAAACCTAATAACTTATAATAGATGACCTTGAATGTTAAATTAATCACATGAATTATTCTGAAACAGGCAAGTTGAGAGTCACTCTATCCATCCCATTGTTGAATTGTCCATGAATGTTGTAAGAACAACAATTTCTTAAACATTAGACAATTTTATTGGTATATTAATATCATTCATTAGAAACAATGTGAACAGGTACGTACATGAAGCTACAATGTAAATAACAGTACATCTTGAATGCAATAGAACTGATCGATGAACTTAACAATTTCAATAAGATGTATGCTTGGATGCCATTGTAGTTACAAATCATTTCATTAAATATATAAATTGATGAATAATTTTTTCATTTTGTGCAACTAATCTGAAAATGTTGAGATCGAAATTTTCAGAATAAGAGATATTGAAGTAGACTTGTTTTAAAGGTCAGGTCATATTTGCATATGGCCCCCTTTTTTCAGTAAAAATTATAGGAAATATCATATTTCCAAGTATTAAAATTCAGGTAAAGACCACAGTACATGTATACAATTGTCTACACAATATGTCAAGCTCAAAATTGCTAAAGACTTGAAAAGTTGTGAATAAATTAAACAGATGCTTTAAAAAAAATCTGACATTTATACATGTGTACCAAATCACTAAAGTAAATTTGTTCTATTCTGTTGCTTTTATTTAAAGTCTTCATTGATTTATGTATATTTTTTTTTCAGAATTTGGGGAGAAGTTCTTACATATGATTTAGATGAAGTGGAAAACATGGATGAAGTATGTAATGCAGTGTTTATCTTACTAATACGTACATGTTTTAATAATGTCCAGATTCCAGACCAAACATTTAAAAGTTTAAATGACTACTTCTACGATGAGTTCCCAACATTTGGTAGTAAGAGCAAAGAAATTGTTGCTTAGAGTTGCAATCTGCCACATTTGGTAGTAAGAAATGACCTTGGTGACTTTAATAGAGTTGCAATAATATGTCTACATGGATCTAATGTACAGTGCCTTCTGTCAGATAACATTATAAAAATCTTCTTATTGTGTCAGTCTAGAGGAAAAAATAACTTCACTATCTTATCATCATATTTTTGTTCAGAATAAGTCTGAAACATTTCAATAATCCATCCTTTTTAGCTCACCTGGCAACAAAAAAGTCCCATCCCACCTGCTGTCTTTGTTCCTCATCGTGTTCATCAAATTTTACAAATATCTTCTCTTCTGGAACTTCAATATACTACAAATAAATTGAGAATTGTAGGTGTTGCTAACCAGTTTTAAGAACAAAAGTCCAAATAAAAAATGAACAATACCATGGGCATGATGGGCAAAAATAAAAACAAATGAACAAATGATAAAACATAAACATTTTTCAAACAATGGTATCTTAGTTGATAATCAGATTGAAATCGTTACAGCACATACTGTATACATTAAACTTTCATATATGCATGTAACTTTCAGATTGTGTTTGAAATGCAGAAGCTTAATCTTGAACCTCCAAATAAAATTGATAAGTTAAAATTTCTTGATTGGTATGAAGATAAAGAATGGAAATGGAACTATTTAAGACAAATGTGAGTGTTATACATATATTTATACTAGAGTTTAGTAGATGTTTCCTGTTTATTTTGTTGAGATATTGCATGGCAGATAATGAGATAAACAGGGC
This sequence comes from Mytilus edulis, assembly GCA_019925275.1. Classification (NCBI taxonomy): domain Eukaryota; kingdom Metazoa; phylum Mollusca; class Bivalvia; order Mytilida; family Mytilidae; genus Mytilus; species Mytilus edulis. The sequence continues at coordinate 40,714,176 of CM034353.1, read as the reverse complement.
AGATTTAATATGTAAAAAACATGTAGCAATTTTACAGGACTCAGTCCTAAAAATAAATATTCTAAATTAGAGCCAATAGGAAGAAAATAAAGACTTTTAAGTAGTCAAATAAATTCTAATAAGTGGCAGTTATGTAAAGCTGGTTGTTTTGTAATAATCAACATGACCAGTTAATTTAATGACTTTTGTAGAAAGATATAGGAAGATGTGGTATGAGTGCCAATGAGACAATTCTCCATCCAAATAACAATTTATAAAAGTAACCCATTATAGTTCAAGTATGGCCTCCAATGGTTTGTTGGATTGTAAAATGTTGTTTTATGAAGCCTTGTTGAAACTAAAATACAGTGCAAGATAAAATAAAACAAGCTACTGTAAATTCAGAAATTATTGTGATGTTTTTATTATTGCAAAAAAATGTGACAGGGTTATAATCGCAACAAGTCTATCTCACATTTTAAAATTTTGTATATGAAATAATTTTTTTCTCAATATCGCAAAAATTAAAATAGCATTTTAATCTAAAGTGACATAATCGCAATAATAAATGAACACAATAATTTAGGTATTTCAAATAGTCTTTTCTTTTAACTCCTGATTGGTGCTACTTTTCCCAAGATATATCAACTTTATCATGCATTGTGCTTATGTGTCATATGTTTCATTTGTTCTCAGTAGTAATTTGTTGTCTTAAAACTTGTTTTTTATTCTTAATAAAGGACAGCAACAGATTACGTTTACGATAGAAAGTTTTTCATGGGTATGGAAGATCCATTTTTATCCCCAGAGATCTGCATACAGGATCATGACAACTATGATCTTGTAGTGAATTGTGTAAGTATAGAATATATTAAAAGACCTTACTCTTTTTATACGACCGCAAAAACAGTTTTTGCGGTCATATATTGGTATGACGTCGTCGTTGTCGTCGTCCGAAGACACATTGGTTTTCGCACTATAACTTTAGTTTAAAATAGAAATCTTTGAAATTTAATCACAAGGTTTATGACAACAAAAGGAAGGTTGGGATTGATTTTGGAAGTTGTGGTCCCAACAGTTTAGGAATAAGGGGCCAAAAAAGGGCCCAAATAAGCATTTTTCTTGGTTTTCATACAATAACTTTAGTATAAGTAAATAGAAATCTAAGAAATTTAAACACAAGGTTTATGAACACAAAAGGAAGGTTGGGATTGATTTTGGGAGTTTTGGTCCCAACAGTTTAGAAATTAAGGGCCAAAAAGGGGCCCAAATAAGCATTTTTCTGGGTTTTCACACTATAACTTAAGTATTAGTAAATAGAAATCTATGAAATTTAAACACAAGGTTTATGACCATAAAAGGAAGGTTGGTATTGATTTTGGGAGTGTTGGTCCCAACAGTTTAGGAATTAGGAGCCCAAAGGGTCCAAAATTAAACTTTGTTAGATTTCATCAAAAATTGAATAATTGGGGTTCTTTGATATGCCGAATCTAACTGTGTATGTAGATTCCAAATTTTTTGTCCCGTTTTTAAATTGGTCAACATTAAGGTCTAAAGGGTCCAAAATTTAACTTAGTTTGATTTTAACAAAAATTGAATTCTTGGGGTTCTTTGATATGCTGAATCTAAACATGTACTTAGATTTTTGATTATGGGCCCAGTTTTCAAGTTGGTCCAAATCGGGGTCCAAAATTACACTTTGTTTGATTTCAACAAAAATGGAATCCTTGGGGTTCATTGATATGCTGAATCTAAACATGTATTAAGAATTTTGCTTATGGGGCCAGTTTTCAAGTTGGTCCAAATCGTGGTCCAAAATTAAAGTTTGTTTGATATCAACAAAAATTGAATCCTTGGGGTTCTTTGATATGCTGAATCTGAACATGTATTTTGATTTTTGATAATAGGCCTAGTTTTCAAGCTGGTCCAAATCGTGGTCCAAAATTAAACTTTGTTTGATTTCAACAAAAATTGAATATATGGAGTTCTTTGATATATGCTGAATCTAACCATGTATTTAGATTTTTGATATTTGGGCCCGGTTATCAAATTGGTCCACATTGAGGTCTAAAGGGTCCAAAATTGAACTTTATTTGATTTCATCAAAAATTGAATTCTTGGGGTTCTTTGATATGCTGAATCTAACCATGTATTTAGATTTTGAATATTGGACCATAATAGGTAAATGTCTAATTTAAAATTTTTAAGTTTTTAAGTTTAAGTTCTTAGACCACATTCATTCTGTTTCAGAAACCTATGTTGTTTCAACTATTTATTCACAATCCAAATTCAGAGTTGTATCGAGCATGAATGTTGTGTCCATACTTGCCCCAACTGTTCAGGGTTTGAACTCTGCAGTCGTATAAAGCTGCGCCATGCGGAGCATCTGGTTTAAAGAATAATGTATTAGACTCCAGGTATAATGATGTAGCCATAACCTTAATATCATAAATTAATACAAATCCTCATATATGAAGGATATCTTTTCAATCAGGGTGCTCAAATCAGTAACAAACAATAAAAAACAGGAAAAAAAAACTAACAAAAATAACATAAGTTAAAAAAAGTCTTGGGGACAAACCAGTTTTATGTGGTGGTATACCTACAAACAATGACGAACAAGACATGGTCTGGATAATTTGTCTTGGTTAAAGATACCAGATGGAGTTAAAGAAGGTTGAATTCTTGTGCAACAATAGCAATTTTGAATGTTAAGTTTAAAGGTTGATTATCCAAACTGCTAGTGAACTAGGTCTCCTCTGTTACTTTAAATGCTACATTAGAAATTGGAGAAAAAATAGTGGTCTTACAATTTATAAGCTTAATCATTGCTTTTCATCTATCTGTCTGTCATTATTAGAGTGTCATACTTTCAATAGGAATAACAGGTACTGCCATAAAACTGTTTTATGTACCGGTCTAAAAAAAAATATGAGTTTAACTTTTATAAGATTTTGGTGTAAATCATCTTTCTTTTATATTTCAGCATCCATCAAACTACTGGGAGAAAGGATTTAGCCCAGACACAATTGATCACATGTTTAAACGTCAACCTTTGGCTAATAACAGGTTTCAGAAATTGACAGCATAAAATTTTAGACAAAAAAATAAAAAGGCAAAGATTTGCTACAAGAATGTTACAGAATGTATTGCAAGAAAGAACAATATTGGACTTAGCGCATTTGAGTGAAATAAAAACTTATTTGTTGTTAGTTTTATTTAGAACAAAAATGTTGCCCCATTTTCATCATGATCCTTGTTAGTTCCTGATTATTGCTAGATATCATGTCAGGTCTGATGACATATTTTAATGTGTCATAAACATGATCAGTTGACCATATGAAAATAAGAAAATGTGACAATATGATTGCCCATGAAACGACTCTTCAAGTGAAGTGGATGTTAGCCATTATAGGCAACTATACAGCCTTCAACAATGAGAAACACTAATACCCTATAGATAGCTATAAAAGTCCTGACATGAAAAATATATAACAATTTAATTGAGAAAACTAATGGCCTAATTTATAACAAGTCAATTTAAGAAAATATGTGACAGACTTAAACCAATGACATTTTTTCAGACAATCACTGAACTACAGGCTCATGAATGTGGTGGGGTTAAACATGTTTTATGGTACTAACCTCCCTAACCTGGCACAGTGGTGCATGTGGTGTAACACAACAAAACATAAGAACAAACTATACAAATCAGAGCTTAGCTCATCAGATCAATACAAAGCAGAAAAATGTTTAACAAAAACATGGACTAGACTTGGCAGGGTATTTCTACATCTCCCTCGAAGTACTCACTTCTAGAGACAGCTAGCTAGTTCAAAGCCAATAACAACTACGGTATTAGAAATAATCTAGTTTCCAAGACCTAAATCCAACTTCAAAAGCTGTTTAAGAAAAGAAGGTCATAATCATTGATACAACAGTGAACAGGACAGTAATAATGGTTCAAAAAGTAAATAAAACATAATACTTCTTCATTTAAAATGGAATATCCTCATGGAATAATATGAAAGTACTGATCAAAATATGTAATGCATTTCCCTGTAAAAGAAGTAAATGAGTTGGAAACTTTCAAACAAATATCTAATGATTCTATTTCTTCCACTAAATCTTGAAGATAAACACATTTCCCAGAAGATTATAATATATTCTTAATTTTGTTTTAAAACCATTTGAAACAGACTTGTTAAACAAGCAACAAATAAAAACACCACCTAGATAGATGCAGAAGTGGATGCACAGTTTGACAGAGCAGAAATTGTAAAGTCTTTTTATTAGATGGCATAAAACCATGTGATGGCTTATAAATTTGTGTTCTACTTGGTCAGTTTCCTAACATCAGGGAAAACAAACAAAAGAATATCACACTTAAAAATATTTTGCTTTGCCCTAGCCCTACCAAAGGTATTCATTTTTTTCAGCAAAGAAAATTGAAGTGTACAGTTAGATGTTATTTAGTCCTCTTGTCTAACTGTCTGATTGGTGACTGCTTGTAGAAGAGGTGACAAATTTCATCAAGAATGGTTATTGCTGTTAGGACTGTTGCACTCACCTACCCTTTATTTGGACATGTATCATACTACCTATAGAATATTTCTTGAAATCATATAGATTTTTGGCAATATATTAACGGGTTTTCCATGTGTATAAAATGATGTCTATACTTATTTTGGCTTGCATCACATGTACAATGTACCCGTCGCAGTATATACAATTAAGGAGTTGTTGCACCACAAAGCATTGCGCTCTTCCTTCAATCATTGAGGTTACATAAGAGGCTTCTTTTTAGGGGAAGATATAGAGCCTTCCTTAAGGATGTATCTAGGTGAAATTAAATAAATCATGAATACTTTAAAATTGATACTATAACCCGGAAGAGCATTAGTTGAGGATCAAAATAAGCTAAACATATTGATGGGTCATGGACCTCCTTTTCGAGATATTTGATTATTTTAATATGGCGGGTAAAGGCTGACTGTGACTTTTACCTTATAATTGCATTGGTATTATTTAGGTTTCAAATCAAGAGAAAGAAAATCAGGAATCTGCTTAAATTTTGCTAAATGACCTTTTATGAACTATTGGGACTTATATAATAAAATAAATTGGTGTTCAGGAGCAAAATATTTTACCTTGTTTCGTAGGGAAAATTCCAAGGAGTCTGAGCATCTGATGCAAACCCCAAATCCTCATTTATTAGCATTGTTTTTTTCAGTCAGTTGTTTATATCAAACATAATCATTTGCAACACATGCATTAAAACTTGGTGGTTGATTGCTTTATGTACAGTCGCAAATATTTCATGCATATTTAGAACAAATATAAAGAATGCAAGTAGTTAATGTTGTTAAGTTCATTGTTTACAAAGTAAATTATTCTTTTGCACTATTACACTGCAGTGACGACTATTTATCGTTGTTATGTATATATGAAATCTACCTATACAACTAAAGGAAGAGACCAATTTCCTTGAGCCGTAAATCCTCTGATAACATGCAAAGTCGGTAAAAATATTTGTAATATGACATCATGTAGTGTTTTGCACCTACTAAATTGGGAGTGAACATGGGATGATTCCCCTTAACCTCCCTCTTACTACCCATCCCCCCCGGTGAATTTCCCTCGTTGCCTGGTTCCCTCCAACCTTTAACTCTCACTAATTCACAGGCTTCAATTTCAGAATCGTGTCCACCCCAGTGGCGGATCATATGGGGGGTTGGAACCCCTTTCCCCCCTTTTGAACGATCAATGCATTTGAATGGGACATATGGTTGGAACAGGCATCTCTTAGTTAGGTATTGAGAAATCTGAGCTATTTGCCAAATACCGTGAAATCCCCCCTTTTGTATGAACTTCTTCTTCTCCTTCTTCTTCCAGTTAAGCGGCCGCAATCAACTGTCTGATTATTCTGCCACTGTGTGTTGCGCATGAAAGTCCAAAGAAAATTTAGTTATATTTACATTTTGTGAAAGTTAAAATCCTATATACAGGTGCTCATTAAAAACAAGTGTTTATGTCTATTTTGTTAGCCGAGCCTTGAAGCATTCAAGACTCGGGGCGGTGATAGTGGAAAGTGGTAAGGCATTCTATTCCCGTATTGATTTTGGATAGAATGACATTTTCCTTATATCCGTTCTACAAAGAGGAACCTGGAAACATCCAGTCCGAGTTGTTCTTGATGCTCGGTTTGTTGGAATAAGCCTAGATGTTGCATCTATATTAACTAGGCAGTTAGTTATTTTGTACATCATGCACATCCTTGTTGTTGATCTCCTCTCTTCTAGTTGTTGCCACTCGAGTTGATTTATCATGGCGTCTACTGATGATGTGTTACGGTATTTGTTGGTAACATACCTAGCCCCTCTGCGTTGTACCATCTCAATTTTTTTCTTGTTGTTCTGTTGATGGGGGTCCCAAACTGCGCTTGCATATTCAAGTGTTGGTCTGACTAATGACTTGTATGCATTTTCTTTCAGTTGTTTGTTACTTATATAAAGTACAATAAATGAGCCAAACGTAAAATTTGAAGTTTATAAAAATTGGATGCGAGCTTACATCATTAGATTTAAACCAAGTTTGTTCTTGGAAAACATATTATTCAAAACCACATATACATGAGTACGACTTTTCCAAGTATATGTAAACAAAATTGACTCTTTACTTCCAACAGTTCTATTCATTTAAAACGCTTTTCAAGACCGACTCTAATCCAAAAACCCTAAAATATAGGTTCAAATGTTCGAAACTGACGATGTTATCCTCTTGATGCACCACATATGACAATCTATATTATTTTTCACCTTCCGAGAGTTTATTGTTACAACCAGAGACATATAATACAATTGTATTATATGTCTCTGTTACAACTAATAGACTTTTAGAAATAATTTTACTTTCTTAAACATCAAATTCTTTCATTGTACTAAATAATTCTAAAGCACCATCAATATGAATATATTAAATTACCAGTTTAAGGAAACAATCATGGTAGATTAAAGATTAATAGATTTGAGTTAAATACCAGACAATCAATAGCTGTTAACAATGAAGCTTTATACGGTCTATAAGTTTGCATAATGCACGAAAGTGAAGCAAAGTTTACTGTTTGTTAGATTATTGTTAAACTTGAAATCAAAGTTCAATAATTTAAAGGTGTGCAAAACAAGTATACATTCTAATTCATAAATAAACCCACTTTTTGGTCTTCCAAACATGGCGTAGATATTATCCGGAATATATTCAGTGACAAAGTTTAACTATGCAATTGTACTCAGCCATCGTAACTTGTGTGGTTTTCATTTCCCTGGTTGGTAACGGTAAGACATTTTTAATTTTACGCTTGTTTACTTTTCCCTTAGAACAGTCTTTGTACGTACACTGTTCTCTTAGCAAAGTCTTTGTCAAGATTCTTTTCTCTTAGCACAAGATAAGATTCTGATAATTTTGAATAGCTAAATAATCTAAATAGAATAGAATAGAATAGAATAGAATATTTTTATTTCCCAAATTATAGGGCCCATAAAGGGCATAAAATCAGATACAATTGATTTACATAATTGGTAACAACAACAATAGAGGCATATACATATATATTTGGAATATAGGCATTGGTCAGAATCAAGCTAAAAACCAGATATATATTGTGAATAAAAGAATAATAAAATTACATTATACATGTATATGTATTTATTCTCAAATTATTTACTTGACTTAGTGGGGAGAGATCCGTTTGCGTCAAAAATGCGTCCTTTTGCGCCACAACTTTTTTTCTCAAATGCTACGTTTGCGCCACATGTTTTAAAATTAGATGGTTTCATTTGCGCCAAAAATAAAACATACTATTGCGCCAGTTAAAAGAAAATTACTTCCTTACTCCTTTATTCGGACTTGGAACCGGCAGTGTAACACGGCACATGTTTCCTATGGCAAGCCGTCAGTCTCGTCAAAACTATGTTTAAACCCTTTTTTCGAAAAAAAATCACACTGAGATTTAAAAACCTAAAATAGTACACTGAGAAATCGAAATTACACACTGAGATTTAAAAAAATACACTGAGAATTCAAAATTACACACTGAGATTTAAAAAAATACACTGATAATTCAAAATTACACACTGAGATTTTAAAAAGACACACTGAGATGAAATAAATTGAAAAACACACACTGAGAATTGTTAATTACACACTGAGATTTCAAAAATACACACTGAGATTAATATGCAAATTACTAATGAATATTTATGAGATGAATAAGTCAACAGATTAATATCTTGATCTCAAGAACTCTTGTCATAATGAAATTCGATTCCTTCAACCAACATTCGTAATAAATTTCAAGACTTAATCCCGCTAACATGTTTAACCCAGCCACATTATTTATGTATGTGCCTGTCCCAAGTCAGGAGCCTGTAATTCAGTGGTTGTCGTTTTTTTATGTGTTATATATTTGTTTTTCGTTAATTTTTTTTTACATAAATAAGGCCGTTAGTTTTCTCGTTTGAATTGTTTTACATTGTCTTATCGGAGCCTTTTATAGCTGACTATGCGGCATGGGCTTTGCTCATTGTTGAAGGCCGTACGGTGACCTATAGTAATTAATGTCTGTGTCATTTTGGTCTTTTGTGGATAGTTGTCTCATTGGCAATCATACCACATCTTCTTTTTATATTAACATCCCTCATATTCATTAGTTTGTTGCCTATAATTCAGATCATTACTACCAGTATATCGGGATTTTTTTTTACTTAAAACCGTTAAAGCATGGGTCCCTTTTCAAAAGTCTTCCAACTGTTACCCTGATTTTGCAAGGTAATCTTTTATATTTTTGTTACGTTTATATGCTATAATCAACACTTGAGTAAACATTTCACTGCATTCTTTGTTTTTTTGCAGATTGTTCCAATGTTTTCTTATAATTTTAATAAAGTTTTTCACCATTTGGTTATATTTTGTAATAAGAGTAAGCTAGTGGGTGTTTTTCTTGTTCTTGTATTTCTAAAGTTTTTTTTATAAATAATTTGGAACCAAATCGATCGAAGGACTAACGAGTTCTGTCCCCTAGTTGTTTTAAGCCTGTAATAGATTCAGATTAAGTATGCTAATTAGATATGTGCGCATAAAAAGTGCGCACAAATTTCAGTGTGTAATTTTAAATTCTCAGTGTGTAATTTCAAATTCTCAGTGTGTGTTTTCAGTTTATTTATTCTCAGTGTGTCTTTTTGAATTCTCAGTGTGTAATTTTCAATTCTCAGTGTGTGTTTTTCATTTTTGTAATCTCAGTGCGTCTTTATGAAATCTCAGTGTGTAATTTTTAATTCTCAGTGTGTAATTTTTAATTCCCAGTGTGTAATTGTAATTCTCAGTGTGTAAATTTTTCGAAAAATGGTTTAAACATAGTTTTGACGAGAACGGCTTGCCATAGTTTCCTTTTCTGAAACAGATGTTTTTATTACTGCTGCTGCATGGGTACTTCCCAATTTAATGTATGTAGTAGCTTTTAACTTCTTTTTATTGTCCAAAAACACAAACATTGAAGGATGAAATCCATAAAATAGTTAATAATAGTTCATAATAATAATAAAGCCCATACGCATGGTGGGAACAAAGCTCTGTGTCATCAACATTTGTGGCTAAACATAAAGAGCAAAAACTTCTATTTTCTATATTGGCATATCTTTGTTAAGCAAAGCAATAAGTTTTATTCTCTCTCTGTACATTGACTGTCTAATGCTGCTTAAGTCATTTAATTCTCTTCAGAAACTCGTCTTTATGGTGAAATATCTCCTAACATGTGATACCTTTTGGGGCAAAAATAAGAATACATATATAGTAATCATTAATATTTATGATAGATATATGTACAGGTAAATTGGCGCAAATGAGTTCCGAATATTGGCGCAATTGATACATTTTGAAAATAAAATTTGGCGCAAATGATACCCCTGAAAAACAGTAATTGGCGCAAAAGGACTGCTGCCACTTAGTGTCAGTGTTCATACCTGATCTCCTTAATTCAAAACAGCCACAAATATAACAGCCCAGTTGTTCCATAAGAGTAACATTTTCTTTGGTCAAGAGCCATAAAAATTTAGAAGATTTATTTAAATTTATAAAATTACAACAATTGTTAGAAATGTCTTGAAAAAAATCGTCCCTTTGAATATCTAATAAGAAATGAAGCTCATCTTCAACTTTACCAAGTGAGCAATTAGAACAGAGACGCTGAGATCTTTCTATATGCTTTTTTGAATATCTGTCTGTCTCAATTTTAAAGAGTGAGCACTTATTCTTAATTTACAAATTCACTGCCTTTTTTGAAGTCCTGCAATTCTAAATATTTTTCTTTTTTAAAACATTTTTTTAGAAAAATAAGTACCAAGCTTCCCTTTTTGGGAGTTAATTGTTTGATACTTAAGTTTATTCCAAAATGTGAAATAACTTTTACATAGTTTATTTTTAACATACTGACATAAATAACCAATTGATTGGTCAAAATTTGGTAATTCAATCTCTCTCTGAATATAATCTATACTAGAATACCATGTATTTACATTAGAGCTATGTAACTGTTTACAACATATAAATGCATCAAATAATAATCCTTCTTTCAAATGTTTCAGTCTATGACAATATTTTAAAATTGATAAAAATTATAGTAAAATACAAATCTACCAAGCTCTGACATTACAGCTATATTACTTGACTTTCTGTTTACACCAAGAATATATTTCATAAATTTGGTATGAGCTTTTTCAGAAGAATCCTGACCAAAGACTTTTTCTAATATATAATCATTATCTTTTTTACAAGCAGCTGAATCCGTTCTAAACATTCCCCATATTTCACTGCCATATAATAGTATGGGTTTAATTGTATGATCATAAAGATGTAAAAAAGTGGCAATACTAGGGTTAGATGATGACAAGCATCTCTGTAGCTTAAAACAAGCTTTTAAAGATTTGTTGTATAATTCATCTTTACACTGCTTAAATATACCACTAGATGTAAATGTGATTCCATAATCTTGACTATCCAATTGAGTATTAGAGAAACGCAAAAAAACCCCAAAACAACATAAATCGCAATATTGTGTGACTTGTTTTACAAGTA
>CM034353.1:40648105-40702970 GCA_019925275.1 Mytilus edulis | reverse complement strand
ATTGTTTTCATTTTCTTCCTTTAGCTGCCACAGACTTGCCAAATCGAACAAACATGGATACAAATAATCAGATTCCCGGTTCCGATATGGATATGATACCCCAACCATTCAACTTAAACCAACAACAAGCTGTGAATGATGGACAATCAATGTGGACTTCTGGACAACAGAATCAACTATCAAACAATGTACAGTTTCCGCAACAACAAAATGGACAATTTCAGCAACCACAAGGCTTTCCCGACATGCAGCCTGGAATGGCACAAGGAATGACAAACTGGCGGAAGAGGAGACAGGCCGATGTACCATGTGAACTGATAAAAGTTAAATCATACGAGGCATGCCATTCTTACCATTTTTACTGTCCGTCTTGTTTGAATGAAAAGACTATCATAGAACACGGTAGGTTTAGGGAGTTTAGTAATTAATGCAATATATAATTATTAAAAGGAATTACAAAACGTTGTTAGCCAGAACAAATTGCTCTAACCCATAACAACACAAAAGTTCGAAAAACAGACATACAAATTTTTTGAAGATCTTTTCTCAAATTATGTGGTGAATTTTTACTAGTATGATAAAGTATTTTTTATTTTACCGGGTATTTGTTCTACATAAACTTGTAAGAAAAGTCTGTAATACTGTAATATTGACTTACTTTGAGTTTTACCATGCGTTGTAAGACAGTTTATATTCAGTTAAAGCTAGATAGATGTTAGTATTCATGAGAAAAAGGAAAGACAGCAATTTCATTCATTTAATGTAACTTCAGATTGTGGTCGAGGAGCACTTGTTGCCATGGTAGCCATTAAGGAGTTAGATCTACAAACTGGAAGCGATGTAATAAAATACAGACAATATATGGACAACGAAGAAGTAATTAAGAAGGTACAATATATCATTATCGTTAGACCATTTAGTTTCTCATTTAGTTCTATTCTTCGTTTAATCTTGTGTTGTTGTGAATTATTATGGCATCATAGTATTGTGATTCAGCTTTAAATACATGTATTTGTTTCAGCCTACCAATAAATTGAAAATATAACGCAGTATTATCGTTGCTTCCATACTTTATTGTTCGTAATTATTATTGTCTCCTTTGTTAACTTTGACTGAAATATACAGTTTGGCTAAAGAGATTCAGATTGAAATATACTATTGGAGTCTTCACGCTTTATTCCATCGGATCAACACATGTTTGAGTTTCTTGCTTATCCCCTAATGATGATAATCCCATAGAATGTTCTTTTTCTTGTCATGGGACCTTTGATGGTATAAGTGTGATAATTTAGGATTTTTAACACATAGCGAACATTTAAGAAAATGGCGGTATTGGTGAAGTTTAGATTTTCAAACTCTCGAATTAAGAACTGCATTTTAAACTATTTACTCTAAACTAACTACGATTGTTTTAAATTTACAGGTTCACTATGACAAGAAAAGTCTGAACCCAGAAAATGGGATGTACTCCAGGGCTTATATTACAGTTCAAATAGGTGAAGAAAACAAGATATTTGGGACCTCCATGCTTCCTGATATTCGGGACATAAAACATTCTGGATTTATACTAGGTGATGAACTCTGGGACATTTTGCAGAGTGATGAAGACTCTGCGTCTGTTCATATTGCACAAACTCCAGAATTTCATAATGTTAAATCAGAATTTCTGAAAAGTGAAAATACTAGTTCTTCTGCTGTTGTATATGGGGCAGTTTGGGGTGTCGTCATTATGGTCATGTATATGGGAATAGTTGCTATATCCGTCATGGTATGACCTCTTTGTTCCATGGGTGTCATATTAATACCCTTAATTCGAAAAGACTATCTGGCGGTAACAATTTTATAGTATTCCGCTGAACAATTCCTTAAATATTGTGATTGCAAGTGCTGTAGTTTACCTCTGTATTATGTAGATATTTTAGGATTTTGAAACTGTGTGACACATTGATTAATTTTACACTTAAGAAATAAATGTTTGTAGAAAATTGTGCAACACGGTCAAAGCATACCAATAATTGACTAAAACTAAACAATTCTGAAACATCACAGAGCTCAAAGTTAGTGCAGTTCTGAATAATTATTAAAACGTTTTATTCATCAGAAGAAAGATCATCAGTCCCATAAGTTTACGTTACATGATAAATGGTTATTATTCTTAAAACATTTAAAGATGATCTAAAATATGTGTTTTCTATTGAGCATGAGATGCTTATATTATTGATATAGATAAGTCATTTGTAACGCATTTTTTTATGTATTCATCTTAAGTAAAGTGTACCCATATTATTTCTTTCTCTTAATAAAACGGGATGTTTGTAATTATAATTAACTTTATGTATTTAGGAGTTCTTATACTGATTTAATATTAATGTATATTTAAAACTGTTATTTGTCGTTTTTGTAAAATCTTCACATTATTGAATATCATTCTTCTACGTGTTCACCAAAGATATTACAGAGGTTTACTCTGGAAATGTCCGAGATTTACATCTGTAAAACGTTTATTTTTGTTTTCTTCATTTGAGTGTTCCTAATGGCGGTAAATAAAGGAAAGCAATTCGGTCGCAGATCTTTTTTAAAGTGTTATTTTCATTGAAATTCTGATGAAGACTATGTAACGGTACTAAGTTTGCTGCACCCGATGCGCGTTTGTCTACTATGATGTCGTTTACTCTGCTGGAATCCATACAAAATGTCAGCTAGAGTTTGCGATATGATTTATAATCAATTCAAAGTCAGAAATTTGACAGTTGTTATCCATTCGTTTCATGTGTTTGAACTTTTGATTTTGCCATTTGACTAGCGACTTTGAATTTTCCTCGGAGTTCAGTATTTTTTTTATTTTACTTTTTGCATATGACCTTTTCAATGCAACTTAATTAATTTCTGTTTGAAGGTAAAAACAACTGATGATTTTACAGCAAATACATTATTATTACATTTTTCATGGATTCAAAATACGATATCGCCATTACCGACTCAAAATGGGAAGCTTGCTATGGTAAAATCTATAACAACAGAGAAGCAACATGAATTTGAGGTGGTTTTGGTACGTCTGATTATACGTATAATTTGAAAACATAATGCATGTGAAGTTAATGTTTTTCTGTATATTACGAAAGAAATTCTATAACAAATTCTGTATGATTTTGAAATCCAAATAAAATGTTCATTTTGAATACGATGTTTGGAGTTATTTCTTCGATGTAAAACAAACCTCAATTTCACCTGACTTTGTGATGACACTTGACAGTCAGTGTGTCTTGCATGTTTTTCGAACACAATTTACATTTTTAAGGTCTTAGAAAGAAAAATATTTAATTTGACAACAAAACAGTATGAAATATTTTTGGACCTTCTATATACCAAATGTAGTCTGTTCACCACAAACCTTGTGTAGGATTTCATGTTGCATCTATGCATTTATGTTTTACTAAGAGCATTTATTTCTCGACAAGTGGGAACCCACCTTGACTGATAAAGACGCGTTTATAATAAAAAAAAAAGATTTTCTTTAACACGTATGTATGATGATATAGAAAAACATTTTGGCGAATCATTACTCATTCATGGCTTCAATGAACATTATATTGAACAGCAAATCTAAGGACTTGCCAGCTTGCTTTTATTGGATACTTAAGGTTCACAAAATTCTGTACTGACAACGGTACATTGCCAGCTCATCTGCATGTTCTACAAAGGAATTGTCCATTAGATTGACAAAAATGCTGTCCGCAGTAAAAGATAGCTTCTGACATACTGTAAAACTGTTTAATCGCACAGTAGTACCAAAAAGGTTACTAGTGGTATTAATAATCATCATTATGTGAATTCTAAAAAAAACTCTAAAGAACTTCTGAATACTCTTTTTTTTATCTCGATCTTTCTCTGTAATTAATTATATCAAAACTTTTGATTTTCAACCCTATATACCACCTTATACCTTGTGAAATTGAAAAATTGCATAAAAGAAATAATCCACAACGCTTTTCGATATAAAAACGGTAGCATGCGCTATAAATGTATTGCTTTTGGAAGCCATACAATATATAGTTGTGAACAACAGGTAAAATATGCTCATGCAGTACACAAGAACGAGTGATCAGTATAGTGGAGTTTTTTATAGACAACATATTTGTTGAATTTGGTGGTAGTCTGTTCAACAAATTGTTGGTATTTCTATGGGAACAAACTGTGCGCCTCTCCTTGTCGAAGTCTTTTTTATTTGCAGATGAGTCGGAATTTCTTCAGCCACTGGTCAAAAACAAAAAGACCAAAGAAACCTGATCATTTCAATTTATAAAACGTAACCAGTGTCTGAGCAGAAAGTTGATGAACGAGGGTAATGTCAAAGAATGTTTCATCCTTTATCTATAAAATCATCGGAAGGTAAGCTGACATTGTTGATAAATATTTCGTTTGATGTGTTTCAGACCTTTGATTGTGGCATTCGTGAAAGGAATTTCCGTTTTTAATTTTTCCTCGGAGTTCTTTTCTTTTCTTTTTTTTTGTAGAATTGTTGGCAATTATTTTTTGAATGTAAACTACATCGCCTCTTAAATATTAGAGTTCCAGGGTTCAAAATATTTCCGACACCGAGCCTTGAGTGAAACAAAAATTGGGGAAATACCCCTGACCTCTTTAAATGTTTGAAGCTTCAAGTGTTGTAAAAAGTAAAATGTTCTCTGTCACAGTTATATACATGTTTAATACTCAATCAAAGAGTTGCATATACTTAAGAATACCGGTAAGTATAAACAAATATTATTCTATCGTAAATAAGCTTATAGCATACTCTGGTTCAGAGCAGTATAAAACATGCTGATCACAATGGAAACACTTGTTTATTGATCATGTCCATTCATTATCTGCGTTTGACTCTGACATATCCTCTAGAACGATAAAAATATAATGTGGGGCATTTAGAGCGACAGATTTGCTGTCACTATCACAGTTTTCTTGTACAAGTTTTTTTTATCAAATTTTTTTATGGATGTTTTTTTAAAAAGACAGTTTGGATCGAATAGAATATCATCCTTTCATTCTTGAAACTTGGATGGACTTGGACAGGACTTATCCAATCACAGTGGAGCTTAAGACGGGAGTAAATACGATAATACAGGTACGTGTATAACAAAGTTCTGTATTAAAAATCCCTTTTATTTTATCCTGTAACAAAAAAGGCAATTAAAACATTTTTTTTTCTAAAAAAAGCAGATGATGACTGCAAATTTTCCGCAGGAAAATAAATAATACATCGACCGAAGTACCACAGTAACAGGCTTATGGATTATAATTGGTAAGCATATGTTTTTAAATTTAGTCGATTGTTATGGAACGCCATGACTGCCTTATGTTAATGATCAGCATTATATGCAGTGCTCACACCATTATATTAAGTGCTCACAACATTATATTAAGTACTCACAACATTATATTAAGTGCTCACACCATTATATGCAGTGCTCACACCATTATATTAAGTGCTCACAACATTATATTAAGTGCTCACAACATTATATGCAGTGCTCACACCATTATATTAAGTGCTCACAACATTATATTAAGGGCTCACAACATTATATTAAGTGCTCACAACATTATATGAAGTGCTCACAACATTATACGTTTTTTGTTGTATGATGAGATTGGGGTATGATGAGATTGATGTATGATGAGATCATTCGGTAAACATCGTTTTTTTGCGGAAATTACCGAATCCATAATTTGTAAATTACGGTAATTCCCAGCATACAAATTTAAACAGTTATTAATGTTTGGTGCAAAATAACTAGTTTGTGAATTTAAATTCTTTTAAGAATATAATTCGGACTACGCCGCATTTTTGCGCCTGTCCCAAGTCAGGAGCCTCTGGTCTTTGTTTATCTTATATTATTATAATTTTAGTTTCTTGTGTACAATTTGGAAATTAGTATGGCGTTCATTATCACTGAACTAATATATATTCGTTTATGGGCCAGCTGAAGGACGCCTCCGGGTTCGGGAATTTCTCTTTACATTGAAGAACTGTTGGTGACCTTCTGCCGTTGTTTTTTCTATGGAGTCGGGTTGTGATCTCTTTGATACATTCCCCATTTCCATTCTCGATTTTATGCTATACATAAAAGTCAAATTAGTTTCGACAATTTTCCATTCCCCCCCCCCCCCCCCCCCCCCCCGTGAGTGATCCCTATCCATGAGAAAGAAGCCCCACAGAAACAATCAAGATCCGCCGTCAAAAGTAACTTTCCAGATAACGAAAAAAATATTCAGATATGAATTTTTCAACCTTTGAGATTGATCCTAACATGGGATATGGAAAAAAATTGGTAGCAAAAATAACAGAAATCCTCAGACTATAGACAAGCTTGTATGTGAGAAGAATTAGAACGCCAATCACAACAACGAGAAGAATTCACAGTAAAACAATACTAGAAGTTCTTCATTAATATAATTATATTACAATTATATATTGACATAATAATGAGTATCTTTTTTTGTGCTTCCGTTACAAAACAAATTGTGTGGACTTTAAATAAAATCAAAGAAGTGCTCAGCAACAAATAGCATTCCTATTTTTGTGTTGTTGCTATCATCTGGACCTAAACACAAATTTGAATCTTTTTTCGAGGTCCATTGTTATCAAAGAAGTGCGATCTAAAAGATATTATTCTTCTATGACTTGTAGTTGATTATATTTTGTATCTTAATGTACCTTAACCAGAATTAATTTAGGTCAAGTAGTTATCAAAGGTACCAGGATTATAATTTAGTACGCCAAATGCTTGTTTCGTCTACATAAGACTCACCAGTGACGCTCATATCAAAATATTTATACATCCAAACAAGTACAAAGTTGAAGAAAATTGAAAATGACTCCTTTTTCATGGACAATCGTTACTATCCAATAATAGTAAATCATTCTATTTTACTCACAGTTTGTTTTAATCTTTACCTAAATGCAAAACTTAGATGCATGTTTTTTTATTAGTTGTTAGTGGCTTTGAACTAGCTGTCAGTAATTGCGAGTACTCTCAGATCAGTACTTATAGTGTCTTTTTGTTGTTGGGATATAGAAGTACCCGCCCACGTCTACTCTATTTTCTGGTAGATGGATTTATATTTGTACCCATCTGATGAGTTAAGCCTTTTACAACTGATTTTCATAGTTCGTTCTTATGTTGTTCTGTTACGCCACTGTCCCAGGTTAGACGGAGGGTTGGTATCCCGCTAACATGTTAAAACCCGCCGCACATTCTGTATATGTGGGTGTCCCAAGTCAGGAGGTGCCTTTATTTCAGTGGTTGTCGTTTGTTAATGTGTTATATACATGTTAGTTTTTCGATCGTTTGTTTGTACATAAATTAGGAATGTTTTACGTTTATCATTTCGGGGCCTTCTATAGCTGCATGACTATGCAGTATGGGCTTTGCTCATTGTTGAAGGCCGTACTGTGGCCGTTTAGTTGTTAATTTCTGTGATGTCATTTTGTCTCTTGTGGAAAGTTGTTTCATTATCAAGCATACCACTTTTTTTTATATATATTAACCGTGCAAAATGACGAACAAACGTAGTAAACGTTTTTCATCCCCACAAATTCAGTTTTCATAAGAGATGATAACTTTAAATGAAAATAATGTTAAACTGGGTCTTGAAAGGGTAAAATTTATTGATTTTTTTGAAAAAAAGTGTGTTTCCAGTTTTTGGAGAAAAAAATAATTTGTTTTTGATTCTGAGAAAAAAAATTTGGTTGATTCACCCCTAGCTGCCAATATATGTAATGCTAAAATTGAATTAAAAAAAATATTTTCGACTTGTCGCGAGAAAAATAAAAATCAATAGCCCCCCCCCCCCCAAAAAAAAAAAAAATTAAATGGTTGCTGCCTAAAGTTATGTTAAACACCTACAATGAAATGCTTTAAACTGCATTTTCCATATCTGTTAGATACTTATTCATGTGAAATAACAAATTCTGAAAATGGATGCCAAAAATGACTCAATCATGACACATATATAAGCTAGTGTAATATAACGCTTATGTGTTATAGAAAGCTGACTGTTTTATTTAAAATGTAATTCAGCTTTTTTTAAACTGAGTACGGACTATAAAGTGGCACCTTGCTAAAGTTCTTCAGTAGTAGGAAATGAGCTCGAGGAATATGTCATACAAATTTCCCTTCGATATTTCATTAAATAAGCTTTTTATTATTTCACTTACATTTTGCCATTCGTATTTCTTACGACGAACAGAACTACTTTAATCATTCACTTCTTAGTTTCATCTTTTCCTTACTTATTTCAATCAGTTTTAAATATTGTATACTGCCTTATGATCACATGACTTTAATAACTGTTTAAATTTGTTTGCTGGGCATTACCGTAATTTACAAATTATGGATTCGGTAATTTCCGCTAAAAAAACGATGTTTACCGAATGATCTCATCATACATCAATCTCATCATACAACAATCTCATCATACAACAAAAAACGTATAATGTTGTGAGCACTTCATATAATGTTGTGATCACTTCATATAATGTTGTGATCACTTCATATAATGTTGTGACCACTGCATATAATGTTTTGACCACTTCATATAATGCTTTGACCACTGCATATAATGTTGGGAGCACTTAATATAATGTTGTGAGCACATAATATAATGTTGTGAGCACTTAATATAATGTTGTGAGCACTTAATATAATGATGTGAGCACTGCATATAATGGTGTGAGCACTTAATATAATGTTGTGAGCCCTTAATATAATGTTGTGAGCACTTAATATAATGGTGTGAGCACTGCATATAATGTTGTGAGCACTTAATATAATGTTGTGAGCACTTAATATAATGGTGTGAGCACTGCATATAATGGTGTGAGCACTTAATATAATGTTGTGAGCACTTAATATAATGGTGTGAGCACTGCATATAATGATGTGAGCACTTAATATAATGTTGTGAGCACTTAATATAATGTTGTGAGCACTTAATATAATGGTGTGAGCACTGCATATAATGCTGATCATTAACATAAGGCAGTCATGGCGTTCCATAGATTGTTTCTGTACATCTTTTGTTCATCGTTTCTCAGCAGTATTCCCCGGAAATTTATAGTTTCCTAGGTTGGTTGGGACATTTACAAACGTTTGGTATCTAATAATAAGATCTAAAGAAACGCTGTGTCTACCAAATGAAAATATCAAAATCCAATAATTTGCCACTCCTAACTTTGTGAAATTCGTTGGGACGTCTTATTTACACTAACATTATTCTGATCTACAGTAAAAATTAATAAAATTGTGATTATGAACTTTACAAATCGTTTCAGATGTACGAACTTACAGGTTACTCAATATATGTTATGTTATTGACATATGTTGCAGTACACCTAAGGGATTAAAGAAACTGTCGGGAGTTTTATGAACGTGTACTAAGTATTTTGCATTAAGTTTATTGACATATTTAAGTTATATCTTGTATTAATTGGTACTGTAAACCAACTTATTTTCGCGAGCGATTTAATTTCGCGACTTTTGCGAGTAGAAAAATAACGCGAATATAAATCGTCGCGAATATGTAAACCTTGGATCTTTCCTTATCAAACTTCATCAAGTAAATCAGAAAATCGCGAAATTAAATAGCCGCGAAGTGGTCAAGAAAGGGTCAAACGCGAAATAAAGTATCCGCGAAAATAAGTTGGTTTACAGTATATGATTTGATAACATTCCTTAAACTTTTTAAACTTGTAAGTCTTAGTGCATGTTATTTTAATTATTTTGTCTAGTTGATTTTTTACTGTAATAATTATCATTTAATTCATCCCAAAAATACAAAATCAGATTTACAAAATTGTGTTTTCACGGAAGATGTTTTTGTATATGCGTTTTCCTTTTCAATAAATACTCGTGTTCTCAATCTTTACTTTAACTATGTTGTGTTTTGTTTACAGTTGTTTGTATTGTGGTCTTTTTCTTTACTTGATAAGTCAAGTTATTAAGGACTTACAAAACTGAATGTTCCTTAGTAATCTACCGCCTTTCTTTTCCAACTCCTTCATGGACAGATCAACCTAGTTAAAGTTTGCTATTCTCTTATGTTATTTATGGTTGTAAAATATTTTAAATTCATGGCTTTCGAATAACGTCTGAGCTTTCCTGACAAACGTAAATCCAGAGAGAAAAAATTACTATGATTTATTTATACATCTTTGGTTGTAATATAAATTTATTTCACTGATTCGATGACATTTCTGGCTAGTAATTTGTCCATCGAGGATATCAAGCGTCAAGTAGTCAATTTTGCTATTTGATAATGACCTTTTCATTTTGAATGTTACTTGGGGTTCGGTATTTTTGTTGTTTTACTTTGTATTAAAATGTTCCATTATGTTCCAAAATGAAAATAATAAGATTATGCAACATTGCTAATAATACAGCTATCCGCGAAGGATTAAAGGGGTCGTTAACACTTATTCAGAACCATACTACCTGCCACAATGAGTCAAAACATGCAGCATTGTAAGTTAATATAAGAGGCCGCCACTGGAAACAAGATGAAATAATATATTGATTATTCGCTATTGACTTTTAAGAAAAAAGGTGAAAAAAACACTTGGTTTGAGATTTCCCAGATTTATGAGGCCCCTCATGGGGGGGTCCTAGTAATCACATAATCACCATTTTTTTGCCAATATAATCACATAATCATTAAATATTTGCTTATCTTTAGTAATCAAATAATCATAAACTAAAAATACAGTCCTAGGTAATCAAATAATCATGAAATATTTGGCTTAATAATCAAATAATCATTAAAAAAACGGCCAAGTAATCACATAATCAAAAACCCCATGAGGGCCCTCATTTATGGTAAAAATGACTCCCACGGGCGTCTTTGGTGTTGTACAATATCGTCTATCCCTTTTGAGTATAAGGCTTCCGTTTAAAATTATAATTAGGGTCCAACGAAGCAACTTAAGTTGTACTGTTATACCTTTGTCCCGGGTTAGGGGAGGGTTGCGACCCCGCTAACATATTTAACCCAGCAACATTCTGTATGCATGTGCCTGTCCCAAGTCAGGAACCTGTAAGTCAGTGGTTGTCGTTTGTTTATGTGTTACATATTTGTTTTCCATTCTTTTTTTTTTTACATAAATAAGGCCGTTAGTTTTCTCGTTTGCATTGTTTTACATTGTCATTTAGTGACCTTTTATAGCGGACTATGCGATATCGGCTTTGCTCATTGTTGAAGACCGTACGGTGACCTATAGTTGTTAAGTTATGTGTCATTTTGGTCTCTTGTGGAGAGTTGCCTCATTGGCAATCATACCACATTTTCTTTTTTTTATATTTACATATCAAAATGTCAGATGTCAATGTTAATCGCTGATCTTAAATTTTTTAGAGCGAAAATTATCCACAACTATTTAGTTAAAGAATTAACTGATGCAAACAAATAGTTAATAGTGAAATGAAAAAGGAGGAACCTAATTCTGAAGGTTTGATGTCACAGATTCGTTCGCATTGATCGAAGTGAAGTGAAATTTTCATATTATTGAAAGAAAACGTTAAAATGGAATGTCATTGTTTCAGCGATTCAAAACTTTCTTAAATCTATGTTTAATGGGAGCTGTAATGCGTATAGTTTTTCTTGTTGTTTTGATTTACTTTGTAAGCAGTTTACCAAGTAAGTATTGATACCAAATCAAAAGATGTCGTTAAAGTGATTTAGTATTACTGTTAATAAAATAATAGCAATGAGATTTGAATGGAAAATTTTGCAAATGTAAGTGTTCAAGTTGCAAATCACATTCGAAAGTCAATTCATAAACTGGAAATAGCTAATTAGTTTGACTTTGTTGTTAATCATACATTTAGACATGAAACTGCCTTCTTTGTTCATACAAGTAAAAACAGATATCACAAAAATACTGAAATCCGAGGAAAATTCCAAAAGGAAAGGCAACAATTTTACAAGTAAATAAACTCATCATAGATACCAGGACTAAATTTGTATATACGCCAGACGCGCGTTTCGTCTACAAAAGACTCATCAGTGACGCTCGAATCCAAAAAGTTTGAAAGGGCCAAAAAAAGTACGAAGTTGAAGAGCATTGAGGACCAAAATTCCAAAAGTTTTGCCAAATACAGCTAAGGTAATCTAAAAGATTGTTTGGCAGAAAATATTCTCATAAATAAATATTCGTTGTTATTTCATTATTTCAAAAAATATTTGCAATCATTAATAAATCGTTAATTATATGCCTCGACACACACATTTTAGAACATATCATCTGTTGATTTGAATAAGCTGTTTGCTCTTTCGAGCAATTTTGAATTATATATATTGTTGTGAGATGATTTTTAAGTAAAATAATGAATAACTGAATTGGAAAATACAATTTCTGTTGTTTTTTTTTTTATTTCATATTATAAACTTATATGATGATTTGGCGAAAGATACCTAAGGAACATTGAAACGCACAAGTCGAAAATAAACGACATGGCAATGGCTAAATAAGAAAAAATAAACTGAAAATAAACAACAGTTTATAAAACACAACATAGAAACATAATGACTGAGCAAGATGAATCCAAATAAAATCGGAGTGATCTCAGCTGGTCCTGAAGGGTAAGCAGATCATGTTCTACATGTGGTACTCGTTGTTTTCCTCATGCAAGTAAAAACTCGATAGGTCTCATTCGGGGAAAAAGAGGGTGGGATTGCGGTAACGAAGATTAAATTTTCAGTTTTACTTCATTTTTCTATAAACATCCTGTGTTCGATATTCAGTAGGCATAATTTGATATATACTCAATGAAATCTTTGTTGTTTTATATGGTTCTATGTCAATTCATGATTTTAGTTTACAAGAAAAGGATGTCAAGAGAACTGAAAGAAACTCACATCCTACTTAAGCAGTTTTTTGGTCACAGACTTTGTCCCTCGGGGCAGTATCCCCTACTTGGAAATATATGTTTAGAAGATTACAATTCAGATGAAATTGATTCAGGTAAGAAAAATCATGTGCTGTTGTAATAGAATATAGGATATTTTTTTTAATATAGCTCACTTATCATTTAAACAATCTCCATAATAGTTTGAAAGAACGTTAGATAGTATGATTCAGAATGATTGTCTTGACAATTATTTGAACTTTGATTATAACTTTAATGAAAAACACTCATTTATACATATCATTTTGTTTGAATCGAATTTCTTACAAGATATTGTTTGTCCTTTGATTACGTTTGTTTGTATCAATAATGTTTCGAAAATTTTAAAATAAGTATAATCCAATGATTTTACTGATGCAAGAAATAAAGTAAGTAAATTCTAACAGATCTTTTAATTTCTGTATACATATAATTAGTAATCAGGTTTGATATGCCTTTATTATAGTGTAATATGTTTTACAGTAACTCTGAAACATTGAATTGCTCTTATACATACACTAGCACACACAAACACTTTGTCAACGCAACACACATCATATTATAAACATGATATATTCCAAAGAAAGCTTCTTTTTTTTACAGATGAATCCTTTTCACGTAGCGGGGGACTTCCACATTACCATCTACCAACCTTTGGACATTCTCAAGGACAAACTTGATATATCTTGTGTTATGAATAATTGAACATTGGATTTTTACTGGAATACAATTCTGATCGGATGCAGCATATGCGTTACCTTACTTATTTTTTAGCTCAGTTTTCAAAAACTGCAAAGACACTTAGCTATATTTTTTTTGAGTTCAAATGGCCCTTAACTAAGTTAGCTTTTCTCATCACTTGGCGTCCTTCGTCGTCGTTAACTTTTACAAAAGTATTTTACTCTGAAACTACGGGGCCAAATTTAAACAAACTTGGCCACAATCATCATTTGGGTATTTAGTTTGAAAATTGTGTCCGATGACCCGGCATAACAACCAAGATGGCCGCTATGGCTAAAAATGGAACATAGGGGTAAAATGTAGATTTTGGCTTATATCTCTAAAAACAAAGCATTTAGAGCAAATCTGACAAGCATAGAATTGTTAATCAGGTCAAGAGCTATCTGCCCGGGAATTTTAAGACAAATTGGACAACCCGTTGTTTGGTTGCGTCCCCTGAATTGGTTATTTTAAGGAAATGTTTACAGTTTTTGTTTTTTATCTTGAATATTATTATAGATAGAGATAAACTGTAAACTGCAATAATGTTTAGCAAAGTAAGATCTTCATATAAGTCAACATGACCAAAAATGGTCAATCGACCCCTTAAGAAGGTATTGTCGTTTATAGTAAATTTTTTACAAAGAAGTAGGTCCATGAAGACCCCTTTTTGGCCCCAAAATATTGCAGTTTTACAAAATTGTTAAAATGTAAACTTTAAGTTATTTATTGGACAGTAGAATGATTATGCTACATAAATATGGGCTCTTTTTGACAATACAATGCACATATATCAGTTACTAGCACCTTTAAATAAAGGCAACAGTAGTATACCGCTTTAATCCATGCTAAATTACAGAAATATTCAAAATTCTATAGCATTTTAGTTAAATTTTAGACGGTTTTCGTGTAAAACAAAAGTGGCCACATTCGTGTTCATCCTTAATATTGAAATGTAAGTTGTATTTTATGATAATACATAACATATATAAAGGTTGAGGATGAACACGGATGCGGCCACTTTCATTTTTGACAAAAACCATCTGAAAATTGACATTTTCGGCATAGTTGGTAGATTTTTCATATTTGAGCTTGAATCGTATCGTTTTTAATGACTAAATCAGTTAAAATATTTCACATATAATAATAATGATTCAAATGAAATAGACACTTATGTGTTTAAAAGTGGTCAAAATCTTTCGTCAGATGAACCTGAAATTTGAGGCCAAAATCGGTCCTTACCGGGCCTACTCCATTTGTAGTCTTACAAAAATCGTTGAAGTCTTACAAAAATCTTCTCCTCTGAAACTACTTAGACAAATTTAACCAAACTTGGTCAAAATCATTATTAGGATATCTTGTTTTAAAAAGATGTGTTCGATGACCTTGTCTGCCAACCAACATGGCATACATGGCTATCAATAAAACATAGGGGTAAAATGCAGTTTTTGGCTTATATCTCTGAAACTAAAGCATTTAGAGCAAATTTGTCAGGGGTAAACATGCTCACCAGGATAAGATTTATATGTCCTGAAAATTTTAGACGAATCAGACAAGCCGTAGTGGGTTGCTGCCATTGAATTAGTAATTTCAAGGAAATTTTGTAGTTTTTGCTTATAAATTATCTTGAATATTATTATAGATAGAGATAAACTGTAAACAGCAAAAATGTTCAGCAAAGTAAGAACTTCAAAGGTCAACATGACCAAAATGGTCAATCAACCCCTTAAGGAGTTATTGTAGTTTATAGTAAATTTTTGTAGTCTTACAAAAATCTTCTCCTCTGAAACAACTGAGACAAATTTAACCAAACTTGGTCATAATCATTATTAGGATATCTTGTTTAAATAAATGTGTCCGATGACCTTGTCTGCCAACCATCATGGCCTTCATGGCTATCAATAAAACATATGTGGGTTGTTGCCATTGAATTAGTGATTTTAAGGAAAATTTTGTAGTTTTTGCTTATTATCTTGAATATTATTATAGATAGAGATAAACTGTAAACAGAAAAAATGTTCAGCAAAGTAAGATCTACAAAGGTCAGCATAACCAAACTTGGCCACAATCATCATTTATAGGGTATTTAGTTTAAAAAAGGCCAAGTGAAATATGTTCATCACTTGGCGTCAGTCATTGTTAACTTTTACAAATGTCTTCTCCTGAAACAACAGAGACAAATTTAAACAAACTTGGCCACAATAAGCATTATGATATATAGTTAAAAAAAAAATATGTCCGAAGACCCTACCTGCTGAACAACATGGCAGACATGGCTAAAAATAGAACATAGGGGGGAATGCAGTTTTTGACATATATCTTTGAAACACATCAATTGTAAATAAAAATATCAGGTGAGCAACATAGGCTCCTTGGAGTCTTTAGTTTTGGGTGGTGAAGTTCCTTTTGCACCATCTTATGGTGTTTATATATATCCCAACTCGTTCCCTATGCCCTTGTCTGTTGTGACGTCGTTTTGGATTTTAATGAAAGTGATAAAATCTATGTATTATTGATAAATTATATCGTTCCCACAAACTCTTTGAAACCTTTACTAAATTCTTCCATAGATATGAAGATTTGGTTTGAAGTTTGGTTGTACCTGTAGAAAACTTTTTCAAATGGAATAGCACATCCTCAATTTTACAGAGATGTTGTTTTCCGTACCCGATATTAAGAAATATCCTTGTAAACTTATCAATCCTATGAATAAACTTATTCTTAAATGTTACTAATTAAACACTGTAATTACATCTTTGTAAATTGTTTTATTGGTAGTTTATTAATATTGATTTTGTATAAAAATAAAAAGCAAACGTAATATTATTTTATACACATATATATATATGCTCATTCATGAATCTGTAGATACCTGTATCTTGGCATTGCACAAGGTCATGTTTTTTCTATGACTGTTTATGACGTTTTGAAACTAAATTCATTGGATGTTGAATGTGTAATGATTGGTAATTTAGCCTTTAATGCATGACTTATTTTATGAGTTGTTATTGGCTTTAAACTAGCTGTCAGTAACTGCGAGTACTCTTGGATATGTTCTTAGTGTCTTTTTGTTGCTTTGATGTACAAGTGTAACAAAAAATTTGTTCCGGCGTGACAAATTTCATAGAAAATATGTTCCACCGGAACTTATGTCACAGAAAATATGTTCCAGCACTATAAAATTTGTTCCGGAACTAATTTTTTAACCAAGTGTGAAATAAGTTCCGGAACAAAAATCGCAGTACCATGAGTTTTGTTCCAATATTAATATTTAAAAAAAGTGAAATAAGTTCCTGCGATATTAGTTTTGAACGAAGGTATTTTATAGAAATCATTGAAAATGTTCTGTTCGAACCTATTTCACAGAAATATGTTCTGTGCTTGCATTGGGTACATTTGCAAATTATTGAAGGCATGACTGTAGGATGAAGATAAGAAATAAAAGCGATTATAATGTATCATAATTTGTATCTATGTTTTATCGTTTATGTGGTATTCGACCTCCTTGTTTCCTGTTAATCTGTCATGGGTGTTCTAATCATACATGTACTTACGGTCATTGCACAGTTTTTAAAGAGTGTGTCTTTTGTTTCTTTATGTATTTTAATAAAACTGTATGATCAGTCACTTTGTCCTTTTCAAAAACGTACAAATGTTCATCTTTAACCGTTATAATACTTTTTTTCGGAAAGACTTATATTATTATTTCTTATTCTTCTCTCTCCTGGATCATAAGTGTAATTTTTAGTATTATTAATTGAGTATGTTATTAAACTTTTGCTTTACTCCACATGATCCAAATTGGATGTTTACACTTTCTATTTATTACATTATCAATATAATACATGTTTTTTATAATGACTTTAAACTTACTGATGACAAGTGCTCAGTATATAAGATAACTTGTTCAACCAGTGGAACATATTTCACAGACAAGGAACTTATTTCACAAGGTGAGGAACAAATTTCACAAATCCAGAACTTATTTCACCAGGTAAGGAACAAATCTCACAAACATGGAACTTATTTCACTAGGTAAGGAACACATTTCACCAACCCAGAACTTATTTCACCAGGTAAAGTGCGGAAATTATTTCATAGAGATGGAACAAATTATATAGAAATTGTCTGAAAAAGTTCTCCCAGAACATATTTCCTGTGAAATTAGTTCCACTGAAACTTTTTTCACGGGAACAAATTTTGGCTCACACAAGTACCCGGCCACGTCCCCTCTGCGTCTGTTAGATGTATTTCTCTTATTGGTCTCGCTAACATGCTTAACCTCGCCAAATTCTGTATGTACTTGCCTGTCATAAGTCAGGAGCCTGTAGTTCAGTGGTTGTCGTTTGTAGCTGTGCAACATATTTTTTTTCCATTTTTGTACCTTAGGCTAAATTAGGCCGTTAATTTTCTCGTTTGAATTGTTAAGTACATTTGTAATTGTTGAGCCTTTTATAGCAGACTATGCAGTATGGGCTTTGGTCATTGTTGAAGGCCGTACGGTGACCTATAGTTGTTAATTTCTGTGTCATTAAATCTCTTTTGAAGAGTTGTCTTACTGGCAATCATACTACCTCTTATATTATATATTGAAGATAAGGGAGGATATCTTTTATCCAAATCGGTGGAAATAAATGACAATTTCTTGGTATGTTGATTGGTAACTTGGGTCTATTATATATGCAATGATCTTAATTTCAATAATACAAAAATGCAAATTATTATTCAAAAGTTGCGTATATATCAGAGTTTAAATATGTATGCTATGTCAGGGTATGTTCTCAAATATCTACATGCAGTTGTATATTTTTATTAAAATAATATATACTAGCAATTTTAATGGAAAAACAACTAAAATAATCTTAATATCAAACGAAAAACAACATATCGAACAACTAAAATATACTGGCATAACAGACGGATCACATACAACTAAAATAATGGTATAACAGAAAGATCACATACAACTAATGCGGGTATAATAGAAATACCACTAAAATAGAAAAATATGTACACGTTATATATATATATGGGAAGAATTCTGATTGTCAATGATATTTAAATACAAGAAGGTAAATTATTATTATTGGTGACTCTGGGTTTCCACAATGCTATCCTCCAGTAGATGATGATGCACATAATGTATTATGTAAAAACAGTCATAATCGCCTTTTTTCTAAATAAAATTGAGAATGGAAATGGAGAATGTGTCAAAGAGAAAACAACCCGACCAAATAAAAAACAACAGCAGAGGGTCACCAACAGGTCTTCAATGTAGCGAGAAATTCCCGCACCCGGAGGCGTCCTTCAGCTGGCCCCTAAACAAATATATACTAGTCCAGTGATAATGAACGCCACACTTATTTCCAAATTGTACACAAGAAACTAATATTAAATAATACAAGACTAACAAAGGCCAGAGGCTCCTGACTTGGGACAGGTGCAAAAATGCGTAAAGTATTTTTTGCAATCAAATGATTTGCTAGAGATATTCGTCAAATAGTTTAATTATTTCCGATGAGCATTTGTTTATATAAAATTTTACATATTTTTCTTACTTCACATTTAAATTATGAGATACATTAAATTCCATGAACATCAGCCTTCCGTTTTGAATCGGGGTTCAGTATTTTTGGGATTTTACTTTTTTCCATTGTGAAGACAGTCACAGGTGGAATATTCACCTCCAAGTCCATATCTAATGCCACTTTTTTCACAGTTTTCACAACAAACTGGAACTCCATTGATATTTCCAACAACAGATTTATCGCATGCTGAACAGGCAAGTCCCTTCCAACAATCACCTTTTATTTCTAAAGAAAGAATAAAAATAAAGAAAATATTGTTTTGGCGTGCAAATGTTAAATCCTCTATCTATGATGGTTTTTTTCACAAGATTAGATTTTTTTTTTTATTGACATTTGTCCAAATTTCTTTTTTCTGTAACAATAGCAGCCATGTTTTTAAGCGAATATGAGAATTACCCACAATTCTCAAAGATAACAATTCGTATGTTGCAGCAATTTTAAAGCTATAAATATTTTTCTTTTTTTTAATATACACGTATGTTGTATTCTTTGCCATATAAGCAATGTTTTAAGAGATTCCTTGAGATGAAGAGTGTCTATTTGGATTCTTATTGGTCCAGAAATTTCGAGATGAAAACATTTGAAACAAAATACGTCGGACGCCGGACCATAGATGAAAAAAGAAGAACACAAAGTGATGACAGAGTCTCATACTGCCCTTTAGCTGAGATGAGCTAAAACGGAAGAAAGGTAACTAGCATTTTAGAATATCTCATTTATTTATTCTTTTTATATCCCAAGTTAATACCAAGGTTGCCATGTATTCGATTAAAATTTTGTAAATGCTTGCAAAGTGATAAGGTAAAGAGGACATAAAAGACTGAAGAATAACACCATGTGTAGTCTTACGGTCGTATTTGCAGGTGCAGGCTGGTAGTGTCATATCTCCATCCTCGTAATATCCGACATCGAAGTGCTCACTACAGCTCTTGCAACAGACTTTTTCATAGTTTATTCCAACTAGAATAAGTTTGAAATGATCACATCTATCACAAATACGTCCAATGCCACAATTTGCTGAAAATTAATATCATATGTATAAGGATTTTTTTCTATTTCTCTTAATTTTCTCAAATCTTATAAACACAAGTATTTGTATCAGTTGCATCAAAAATATTCATTTATAAGTACAATTGAATTAAGTAAGTTAATGTATGTGGTATGAAATTCGAAAAATAGTTGCGCTTCATGCAACTGTGAAGGTCACTTGTTTTCATTTCGTATACATTTTCATAAAAGAAGCATTCAATTCTATATTGACTGTATACAATTTTGGTCGTATGAACCTTGTTGTTGTGACGGGGTTATCATAATGTGGTTCCATAGAATGTTGTCTATAACATAGTAAAAGAATGCAGGTTCGCGTGATATTGACGCCACCACAGGGACGGGTAATTTTTAAAAGGGTTCCAACCCAAGAGAAACAGGGTGTTCTAAATATATGTCCGATTCAAATCATCAAAAAGGGGATTCCAATCCCTGGCCCTGGATCGCCACTGTACCATTATTGATTTTCCTAAACTGAATATTTTATTCAAACAGTTAATGAGTAGCATTATAACGAGAACAACCATTCAACAAAATCGTCAAAGTCTCACATTCCACCTTTATCTAACAATTGTATCAAATAAATGTTATATTTTAAGACAATATAAAATTATTACTCTATATATCAATTATATACCATAAAAAAAAGATGAAAAACGATGTATAACCATGTACATTTCTTCTGAAATTATTTAACATAAGAGCCATTTTCAAAAGGACTTTCAATCTTTTATTGAATGAATGAATACTTTATTGCAAAAAGCATATATATGCTATAGCAACGAAAAACATATTTACAACATGACAAATGATAAACAGCAGAGATCAATACATATAAATCATTACAAGAAAGCAAATAACATTAAGTAACAATATGTGATCTGATTGACCACGCAGATTTAATGTAGTTACACAATCTTTTAATATGTAAAACAGACTTTAATTTAAATAGATACTGTAATATAGTAAGGTTTGACCAAGAACAATAGAATTTTGGCAAATATATAATTCATGGGAATTGGTAATATATCTAGAACCAATTCCGTTAACATTTTGGATATAGTTTCTAAAACTGTTCGTAAAAAACGTTCTCACGGTCGTAGAACAAATCGCAATCAAAGAAGATTTCGGGCCAATCATACCAATATTTCGGACCTAATTTCTATTTCAAAAAACAACGGCAGACATTATCTGTTAACAAAACTCTGTTCGTTACCGGTTAATAAGTTAAATAAAATTTTGGAGGATTGCAACACAATTTCATATAGCAGTCCTAAGTATGAAATTGTTCAAATTATTATGGCATATTGTTATTCTAAATTATTTCCCAAAATTGATCGCCCTGAAGATCATAAAAAACATTTTATTAAAATTAAGTATGTCAATAAAGGCTTTGATTTTGTAAATATTGCCGGTATATTTAACGACCATTCTGTTAAAGAACAAATTCCTGGATATTTTGACAATACTGAGCTACCTCTTATTTGTTATATTTACAAGAAATCTACCCGGAAATTTGTGTTTAATTATAGTCAATTGTGTAAAGATGTTAATATCAGTGAAAATACACCTACTTCATGTAATTGCAGTAATTCCGAATATATTTATGGCCCCATTTCCCATGTTATAACAGGAGATCTTAACATCGTTCAAGACCGAGAGTTAAAATCATTCCTCAGTAAAGGACCTAAATATCGTCCCCCGTCAATTATTAATTAGAATGAGTGTCGTAATATCATCCACGACTCACTCCATACTTACTGTATGAAATGGATAAAACGGGAAAAAGCTGACAAAAAATCTTTGGACTCTTTTTTTAATTCAGTAATGAAGATAGTTGATATACGTATTCAACATTTTAAAGAACATTTTACTATAAACCCTTACAACAATAAACCTATTTCTCGTATCAAACATAAACTAAAAGAACTAGCCAAGGAATTTGTTTTTGTCCCGGCAGATAAAGCTGCTAATAATATTATTATTGTTTGACGTAAATTTTACATTGAGGTTCTGAAAAAGGAAATCACCAATTCACCAACATTCCAACTGACTCCATTTTCAGAAAACTAAATCTGTAACAAACATAAACTTTTAGGTACCGCTTTACAAGCAGAGCCAAATACAATGAAAGTCCCAACTATGTATTGGCTTCCGAAGCTACACAAAACCCCTTACAAATATAGATTTATTTCGTCTTCAAGCCATTGTTCAACTACTAAATTGTCTATTCTTCTTACCAGCACACTTGGTACAATTAAAAACCTGATAATAAATTGTTCAAATAAGGCCTTCGAAAATAGTGGAATAAATTACTTTTGGAGTGTCAAGAACTCGTTGGAAGTACTTGATAAATTGCATGCTTATATTGGTGATTTTGAATCTGTTCAAAGTTTTGATTTTTCTACCCTGTATACCACATTGCCTCACATTCTCATTAAGAAAAAATTCACACACCTAATTAAATGGGCATTCAAAAAATCAGAATGTGAATATATATGTTCAAACTCTTTTAGGTCATTTTTTAGTAGCAATAAACAAAAAAAACTATGTTAATTGGACATGCTTTGATACTATATATGCCCTTGAATTTTTACTAGATAACATTTTTGTTCGCTTTGGGGATTCCGTATATCGTCAGATTATCGGAATTCCAATGGGGACTAACTGTGCACCACTTATTGCGGACCTGTTTTTGTATTGTTATGAGTTACAATTTATGACAAAAATAAGCAAAGACCCATCGAAACAACATCTGATAAACAAATTTAATAGTACTTTTAGATATTTGGATGATATTTTGGCTCTCAATAATGACGACTTCAGTATGTATATTAATGAAATTTATCCTGTTGAACTTACTTTAAATAAAGCTAATACTAACAATGACCACTGCCCTTTTCTCGATCTTGATATCTATATCACTAATGGAAAGCTGAATACTAAAATTTATGATAAAAGGGATGATTTTTCATTTCCTATCGTTAATTATCCGTTTTTAGATGGTGACGTTCCCTTGTCACCATCTTACGGTGTTTATATATCTCAACTTGTACGATTCGCTCGTGTATGTAACAATGTTTTAGATTTTAACGAGAGAAATTTATGTATTACTGAAAAATTATTACACCAGGGTTTTCGATATCACAAACTAGTCAAAACATTTACTAAATTTTATCATCGGTATAAAGACATTATTCGTAAATATAGCTCAACATGCAGACTTTTAATACGTTCAGGTATTTCACATCCAATTTTTTATGGTAATATTCTTTATAAAGCACAAAGGTGTCAGTATTCACCTCAGAAACTTACAAAACCTTTGAATAGACTTATTAAGAAGGGATATAATTACGATACTGTTGTCAAGTCATTAAAGATTGCATATTTTGGCGTTAATATTGAGTCATTGATAGGGTCTTTGCATCGGAACTAAACACATTTATTCTAAAAACAGTTGTTGGCATGACACGGGTTATGTTCTTCTCATATATGTTATGATGGTATGATACTAAACCCCTAACGGGAAGGATTGTGCCTGATGTTCATATGATGAAATCATAATCTTTCAGTCAGTTTAGTTGAAGTCTGGAGCTGGCATGTCAGTTAACTGCTAGTAGTCTGTTGTTATTTATGTATTATTGTCATTTTGTTTATTTTCTTTGGTTACATCTTCTGACATCAGACTCGGATTTCTCTTGAACTGAATTTTAATGTGCGTATTGTTATGCGTTTACTTTACTACATTGGTTAGAGGTATAGGGGAGGGTTGAGATCTCACAAACATGTTTAACCCCGCCGCATTTTTGCGCCTGTCCCAAGTCAGGAGCCTCTGGCCTTTGTTAGTCTTGTATTATTTTAATTTTAGTTTCTTGTGTACAATTTGGAAATTAGTATGGCGTTCATTATCACTGGACTAGTATATATTTGTTTAGGGGCCAGCTGAAGGACGCCTCCGGGTGCGGGAATTTCTCGCTACATTGAAGACCTGTTGGTGACCCTCTGCTGTTGTTTTTTATTTGGGCGGGTTGTTGTCTCTTTGGCACATTCCCCATTTCCATTCTCAATTCTAATTGATCTATAGGATCAAAGCTCCATTGTGTATCTAACAATATTTCATCTTATTTACAAATATTTTTTTGGCAGAAAAGTTTAGCCCTAAATGAGATTTTGAATTGATGGGAATGTAAAAAATTGTTGAAGAATGTTTAAAATATAATAGGTAGGGTTAACTCTGAAATGCAACCGTATTTAAATAATGTCTATAATTACTTCTATTGTCTGATTCTTCATTAGTATCACCATTATCTTGTTTGTCCTTAGAATATTTTTTAGCAGCTTCAGAATCTAGGTAATCCTGGTAAGCTTTCCAAGCAGCTGAGAAAGGTAAATGATAATACATGCTATAAACAGAAACAATAAATGGAATGGAAAGATATATATGCTGTTATATTTCCTTACAGGATATCACTAAAATGTCCACCATTTATCAAAGGTATGATGTAAGAGAGCAAATATTCCAAATCAGATCAAATGTTTTATCATACCCCACGCAACGAAGTTGCAAAGGGTATAATGTTTTTGACCAGGCCGTCCGTCGGTCCGTCTGTCGAAGCGTCCGTCCGTCATTCTGTCTTTCCTGCTCTTGTCATTGCAACTCCTCTGAAACCACACAACAGAATTTCATGAAACTTTGTAGATATTAAGGACATACTATATACATGTGCATAAGTGTTCCCCTCACGCTGTTTTGAAACAAACTTAATATGATCCTCATTAAATTCGATCCCAAAATAGGCACTTGTATATTCTAAAAATCATTTTTGACAGAAATTACAAAAAAACAATTATCCGGTTTCACAGTGAAACACTGAATTTAGATTTACGTTGTACACTATTTTTTAAATATATAATTACAATCCTTTCAAAATCCAGCGTCCGCCCCTAAGGTAAAGAGTATTTTTGAACTGTCCAGTACATCTGAGGTAGTTAATGCACACCTTTGCTGTACATTATCCAGATTATAGAACAGTAAGAACACGGAGATATTACCATAGTCTTCGAGGAAATCCTCATCCTCATCGTCTTCGTTTAAATCCTCATCTTGGTCGTCGGGAAAAAAATTACTATATGTGTCGTCCATGTCTGTATACTTTTCCTTTGTGTATTTCCAACTTTTATCTAATTAGGAAAATATTCTACATTTTATATCACATATTTGTAACAAAAACACTGGGTTTTTCATATGCATTAACCGCACATTTTCCATAACCATACATTGTACGTAATTGTTAATGTCTGTGTCATTTTGGTCTCTTGTGGACAGTTGTCTCATTGGCAGCCATACCGAATTTTCTTTTTATATTGTGTATTTCTACCGTGCCTTACAAAAATATTATGATCTATTAATATTGTTTCATAATGTATTTTTTTCTATGAAGATCAGACATACAGCCCGTAACAGAGAAGTGATCGAATTGATGTTTCTTTACCGTCAAAATTAGCTACGTTATCGACAAACTTAATTGAGTAGTGACCGAACTATTAGTACTTTAACGTTAAAAAGGTTGACAATGCTGACCAACTTTCATGTGTCGATAATCAAGTTTAATACCGATAATATTGAAAATAATTCTAATAATATGAAACAAAATATGTCCATGCACCATTTCGATTGAGCGAAAAGTAGTCATTTCTTCAAAGTCAGAACAGAAAAAAAAAGATTTATGGAAGGACGTCTTGATAGTATTATTTCCTTTACAATTTTACCCAAAACTAAAAGAAATATACTGGTAAACAATTAAAAAGGTGTTTGATAGGAATGAAGTCCTTTATTTTTTCGGACTACAATGTGTACCGTATGTGTGAATGATGGATTTGAATTCAATCAATAACTTTGAAAAGTTTTCTCATATGTATACACAAAAGGTAGGACTGGTATTTGTACTTCTGTTAGAATAGGTCTTCGTCCGTTTCACATGCCAAACTTTTTTCTAGTACAGTTTAAACGGGAACATTTTGTTGAGAATATTTTTTAATATGACACAAAAACGAGCAAAACTATTTCTTGCAATGGCACACACAGAGAATATTTTTTTTAGTAAAAATCAGTAAAAATGAATGTACACGTATGTTTTTATTTAAACCTGAGTTAATTCCGACTTCGTATCATTATTGCCAGAGACCCTTTATCAAGAAATAAAGCTGGGATTATCTTTTTGTTGGTAAAGTGGAATTTTAAGTCCCGGATTGTCAGGTCTCGAAATTTAGGACGTGAAAAAGCCCGCTGGAACTTTGGTTTTTAAATCTTTTTTTCCATGTAGAACGGTGTGAATTATTCAGCTTGAAGCAAAAAAACTCTTTGATCAGACGAAATAATCTCTGGTGTTAATTTACCAATTTTTGTCGAAATACACATACATTTCTGCTTACCCGCGTTAATTGAACAACTTAGTGCTAACACACATCTGCTAAGGCACGAAACATTTTATTTTCAGGAGGGAAAAAAGGGGGTATATAGTTATATATCTCAGAATATTTTAATAACCGCTTCGCTGGTCAGATTTTTATGCCCCCGCCTTTAGGCGACGGGGCATTAAGATTTACCGTTGTCTATACGTCTGTACGTCCGGTCTATAATTGTTTTGTCAAATATATATCGGCTTGTGTATGTCAGATTGGTTTGATATTTGGTCTGAAGCTTTATCAAGGTGAATTGTACCGTGTCTCCCCTTTTCAGGTCTGTAATTCGTCTACTTCCTGTTCGGCGGGGCATCTGTGTCTCATAGACACATTTTCTCTGTTTTATATAACAGTTTTTATACAGGAAAATTTTGTTGACATTTTTTTTTTCATATAACAAAATATTGAGGCAGCAGATTTTTTAAGTCAAAATCAGGGTCAGAATATTGTTTTCTAAAAACTACCAGGCCCCTTCCTCCATGAAAATTAAATGGTCCGTGGCAAAAATAAAATATTCCCACATGTTTCACGTTAAAAAGATTCTATTCTTATCTGTCCGATAATATACTAGGAAAACATAGAAAATGTCCTGTATGGGACGATTCTGTACTCATACTTCACGCGTAGTTGGGTACAAGTGTCCTCGTAGTGAACGCACCCGACTATATACGCGTGCAGTAAAAAGTGTACTCTTACGTCGGATACCGGGGAGTTTTTTTGTTATATCTGTACTTTATCAAATACATGTACATGTTAATATTTACTTAATATTAAATAGGTAAAAATTATTGCTGAAAGCCTGTTCAGGGTTTCTTTCTTGTGTATGATTATAATTTTTCACATGCCTGAACTCATTGACGATAATGTAAGGTGCTCTATTAGAAAAAAAAATGGATTTCTAGTTCGGGTTTAAAAAAGAAATTTCGCCTTTTCTTGAGCCTGTTTTGTACATTTAGTTTAACAGATATGATGTAATGGAAATTTTCACATGGAACCTTCGGTAAATAGGAAAATAAAAAGATATGGGGTAATTTACAGAGAGACCACACTCCATCCATGAGAAAAACGGAGGGAATTTGAAAATATAGAGGTCTCCACAAGGCTTTCAACAAGGGTGGAATCTCACTCCTTCTGAAAAGCTCTAAATCGCCCCAACGTGTACATACGTTTGGTCATCAAGAGATTCTAGTTTCTCTTTGTGTATGTCATAAACATTCAATCCAGATTTGAATTTAATTTACCGGAAACATTTTTGTACATTAAATCTTAGGACGGTCAGAACATTTTAAGGACGCAACATATCGAAGTACAATTTTAAGTAGTACATAGATGTGCAATAATTCAGCTTCCTGTACATGTTCATGAAGTTCTAAATTTTGAATGTTGATTTCTTTAAAAAAACACCATTTTTTTACAATAAAAAATCTCAAAATGTCCGTTAACAATGAAAAAGTTTGACCATGAACAATCACATATCTAAGAAAAGTAGTCGTTTAATTGATTATAAGAAAGTTTCAGTATATCATGTCAAATTTCTTTAATTTGAGAGTTTTCCTTTAGTTACAAATGTAGCTCCATGTCCGATGGTGAAATAAAAATGAATGTCTCAGAAAGTGGTGAATTAGTTTCCATAAATGACATATGAATCGGGCCAAGCTTAGTAACTTACAGTTAACAGACTACTGTAACATTGACGCACTCGTCGAACTGTTTAAAAGATTTGTGTTTATGACCAAAAATTTATATACAACTTTATTTATAAATTAATCTGAATTTCATAGCGCGTCGTCACAATAATTAAAGTTATAAAAAAAATCTATAACCAGCAGATCTATACTTCTATTAAGAAAGTATTCTTGTACAAAAGGGTATTTATTATTAAATGGTCCTATTAACTATAGAATAGATAGTTTACCACAGAAATCTTAAACGGAAGTTTCGACAATTTTAAACAGAAGAGATTTGAAAATAAATTTAACTTTAAATACACACTGCAATAATTTTAATAACTCGAAGGTGTAAAGAATAAACCAACAATCTCAATCTTTAAAATTGTCTTCATTGCACTTACCGACGAGTTCATGTTTACAGTAGAAACAGTGGATGTGACTCCAATAAATTCATATTTATTTTATCGAGGTCGCACCAACTGTTTCTACAGCTAAGATCAGTACGAAAGCCGAGAAGGATCATTCAAAATTCAAAATTCAGAATTCAAAATTCAGAATTCAAAATTCAGAATTCAAAATTCAAAATTCATAATTCATAATTCATAATTCATAATTCAAAACTTAAAAAAAGTTCGACTTAAACAATGAAAACTTACACGTTGGACATGAAATATTTTGTCGATGGAGAAAATTAAATTATGTCACTTCTGAAATAGTCGATAACGTAATTTATTCTGACGGTGGAGAAACGCGAATTCGATCACTACTCTGTTACGGGCTGTTTACTTGAGCAGGATTGCTACGGATGATTCCGACAACAAACGTAGTCGTGTTATACACCATTGTGTAAAT
The DNA here is from genome assembly GCA_019925275.1 of Mytilus edulis. Classification (NCBI taxonomy): domain Eukaryota; kingdom Metazoa; phylum Mollusca; class Bivalvia; order Mytilida; family Mytilidae; genus Mytilus; species Mytilus edulis. Next base: position 40,673,690 of record CM034353.1, on the reverse strand, counting down.
ATTTAAAATCAATTTAGATTTACGACATAACAAATTTTAGTGGGGTAGACAACCGAGAAATCGGCATATAACGAAATTTCGCGACAGACTGACATTTTTCAAAAATGCGATTTAAGTAACTAAAAATATTACTACAAAGTTGAACTTTTTACAAACATCGTAGTTTCAATTTTTTTTTTTTATCTCAGCTGAGACATAAAATATTTCATCATATTTTAGGTTCAACGTAAATCTTAAATCAGTGTTTTAAAGTCAGAAAGAAAGTTAAAACAATTTTTGGTAATTTCTGCGAAAAAAGATGTATCTAAGAATATCCCAATAACAGAAATCTGATTTGGATTAGTTTAAGACTCAAACTTTTGAATATCTATTCCTAAGAAGTGACTTTTTTTAAAATTAAATTTAATGAGGATCGATGATATTTAAATTTGTTTCAAAACAGGGGGATTGGCTGCAGATCAATCAGACTTCGTTTAGATGGACGTGTCTTAAAAATTAATACAGTAGATAAAAAGAAATTTGTGGGGTTGGGGAGTAAAAGATTGGAAAGCGAAAAGTATTTTCTATTTATTTATCATTTTAAATTTTAAATTAGGTAATATAACATCTTCCTCGGTTCGTCTTTCTCTAAGCATATCATTGAGGGAAAGAAATTCAAAGCAATTCATCCAAACTCAATAACCCTTTCAGTTATGATTTTATTCATACACCGATTAGAAAGTACACAATTTGTCAAAATCTTAATCGTCACTTATTGAATAAAAATTTGGAATAAATTTAACAGAAAATTTACCGTTAAATCGCAATTTTAGAATAAGTCTAAATATATTAATTTAAAACTTACCAAAGTCGTATTCCCCTTTTCTTTACCCTACAAGAAACTTTCCTGGGATCCGTGGATTGCGGAATATCGTCAACATTTCTAAAACGTTCACGTACATTACTGCGTCATGTGTAAAAACAGTTATTGGCCAATCAAATCGGTATATACGATTTAATCTGCACGCTGGATGACCCTCTAACCGGGTCACCACAGCCATTCAGATTAAATCGTATATACCGGCTTCCTTGTTCAAATAAGACTCTTTGCAGACGACAAATTATATTACTTAATTGGGCATACAAAATATCTAAATTTGGAAAACGTATAATTTTTCAGTCATTGTGGAGCTATCTTGTTGTTTGCTACGCCGAAGGGCCATTGAGTACATGCTCAATATTCTCTATATTTTCTTCTTTAGTTACAGAAAACCATCAACATTTTAAGAAGACATTCTGGCGCATGTCTGATTGAGGTTGCTTTTTAAAATTAATTTCAATTTTTCTTTTATATTTCTAATTTTTACAATTTTTATTGAACTTTTTTTTTTTTTTTTTTTTTTTTTTTAATTAAGTTAAAAACAATAGGTACATTTAGTTTAAGTGAGAAAAGGTTTTAAGGAGTACTTCATGGGTAAGTGCATCCTTAAAGTTGTCTGTAGAAGTCTTGTTTGAAATTTCAGGTGGTTATCTATTCCAGTATTTGATTGTTTGGCTGAAGAATGAGAATTTAAAACTGTCTTTATTGCATTGGAGCTGTCTGAATGTTAATTGATGAGTAGATCTTGTTTTGGACTGGCTTTTTATGAGAATATCCTGAGATGGTATTGCTATTTCGTTATTTATTACTTTGTGGAACATTTGTAATCTGGTTTTAAGCCTTCTTTCTTGTAGGGTTTGCCAGTTCAGATTTTGAAGCATATCTGATACACTGCTGGTGTTGTGAAATCTGTTGCAAGTATATCGTGCAGCTTTTTTTTGCACTTGTTCCAGTCTGTATATATTTTCTGATTGTGTGGGTCTCAAACAATACAGCAGTATTCAAGTTTTGGTCTTACTATTGTTTGATATGCTCTTTCCATCACTAATTTTGAACTAATTTTTAGATTGCGTCTGACAAATGATAAAGATTGATTTGCTTTTGCTGCTGATTGTTGTATATGTTTGTTCCATTTGAGATCTGAAGAGATTGTGATGCCTAGATATTTAGCTGATTGTACTTGTTCTAGTATATGACCGTGCATGTTGTAATAAAAGTGTATTTGTTTTTTCTTTGTTGAGACTCTTAAGATGTTACATTTGTTATGGTGAAATGACATGAGCCAGTCTTGTTCCCATTTTATAGCTGCTTCTGTGTCTTCTTGAAGCTTAAGACAATCGTTTTGGCAGGTAATAGGCCGGTAGATAATGCTGTCGTCTGCAAAGAGTCTTATTTGGCTGTGTTTAAGGTAGTCAAGTAAGTCATTAATGTAAGTAAGAAAGAGTATTAATCCTAGTAAAGTGCCCTGAGGAACGCCTGATGTTACTGGATTTTTTTCAGATGTTGTTTTTTCGAGAAGGACTGTTTGAGTTCTGTTAGATAAAAATGATTGAATCAAGTTTATTGCCTGATCAGAGATGCCGTAGTGTTTAATTTGAAAAGTAAGCGTTTGTGTGGCACCTTGTCGAATGCTTTGGCAAAATCCATGATAACAAAGTCAGTTTGTATATTTTTATCGTTATTTGAGCTAGTTGGTGTATAAGAGATATTACTTCAGATTCGCATGATCTATTTGCTCTAAACCCGTGTTGTAGTTCATATAGTATGTTATTTGATTCAATGTGTTTCATCATATTGCTAGCTAGTATATGCTCATGTAATTTAAATTACATGAGATACAGGTAAGTGAGATTGGTCTATAATTACCAGGATGATGTTTGTCTCCTTTTTTAAATACTGCTGTAACGTTTGCATGGTTCCAGTCTGATGGTACTTTGCCTGTCTCAAGAGATTTGTCGAAAATGATTGTAAGTATGTCTGAGGTTATTTCGATGTTTCCATTCAGTATTTTGCCACCGATAGTATCTGGTTCTGTAGCTTTATTGATGTTTATGTTTTTTATGAGTTTGTATACACCTTCCCGACTGATGTGAATTAGTTCCATTTTAGGGTATGTACTAGCTTCTTTCGTTGGTATTTCTGTGTTAGTTTCTGATGTGAAAGCAGATGAAAGCTGATGTGAAATTGCTGGTTTAATATGTTTGCTTTTTCAGAGGGGTTTGTATGGAGGCACCCTTCGCTTCTTAAAGATGCAATGCCGGTGTTTTCTTTTCTTTGGCTTTTTATATAGGAGTACAGCTATTTAGGTTGTTTGTTGAAACAATGCTGGTCCAGAGACATATATGTGTATATATGTCTCTGGCTGGTCTGGTTCTTTTATATCGATGTCAAAGATCATATTTTCGACGTATGCCCAGTATGCTTTTCTCATCGCTTTTTGAAGTTTGGTCTTTATCTCTTTGTATTTATTTTTGTAATTTGAGTCATGACTTTTCTTTTGATAGAGTTTGTTTTTCTTTTTTATGAGTCTTTTTATGTCTCTATTCATTGCTATTTACCCATTGTAATTTTGATTTTTTTCCAATTACTTTTGTTGGTATATTTTTGTTGATGGTCTCTGTTCTTTTGGTTTTAAAGGTGCTCCATAAATCATCGACAGTCATATTTGTCTTGTTTGCTTTAAGATAATCATATATAAGGATGAGGTCTTTCTTTATGTTCTCCCAGTTTTTTTGTTTTTTTTGTATATTAGTGCTTTATGTGGTTGTTGTTTTGTTGTTGGTATACTGCAATTTGAAAGTTGATTTCACAAAAGACAATATCATGGTCGCTTCCTCCTATTGGTGGGAGGGTCTCAACTCTGTTCATCATAAAGGATCGATTTGTCATGCACATTAGATCTAAAGTTCTATTATGTTTGGTGTTCTTGTCAATTAGGAAAAGTTCTGGATCCGCCACTGATTGAGTCATGTTCACATGCCGTTGTAGATTTCAATTTGTTTGACAGAAGTAGCTTTTCATTATTTTTCAAGGAAAACTTAAAAGGGTATGACAAGTTTATTTTAAACAATTCTTGAACCTACGATTAGAAGGAAAAGTTTCCAATGTATAAAATCATTATTGAGGTTTGTCGTGGAAGGCGGCCGCTTTAAAAAATTCAATAACGAAAGTTCCCTCTTACAAGCCCCAAGGTTAAATATACCGACTGAGTTCTTTGTGAATTAGAAATACGGTCTTTTTCATTAAAAAAAATATATTCAGAAAGATAAACTGTATTAAAAGACGAGAGTAGTACTAGATAAGCCAGAGGCAGATTTATGCAATTCAATGGAGACAAACGTTGGATTATTAGTTAAGGAGCCCCCCATTTCCCTCAAACAAGAGCCCATTTTTCAAAAACCTAGATCCGCACCCGAGAGCCCGTACTGTATCATATGATGTATGCTATACTATGTCATATAAAGCAAGGATTTGTATAGTAAGTTGTATAGTAAGTTACTATACAAATCCTTGTAAAAGGTAAAACTCATATGAATTGTCCTTTCCGTAACTTACAGAAATAACCGGAAATAATACACATCCACTCGAAAAACTGTGCGAATTTATGATTTTAAACGCACAAAGGACATTGACATTGACAACAAAAAGCCATTTGACGCTGTCATACTAAATACATGTATATATAATAACAAGAAGATTACTTTACAGAATTAAGAATAATGGCCGAAGATTTTAATGTTTTGAAAGACCTACAGAGTCACCTTAGAACTGCACAAGTTCCACTAGAACAGATGTCAACTCTGACCCAGCAGGGGGATGACAAGGTATCGCACATTTCGTTTATGTCCAGTTAATTTATATCTTTTGAGAGTCTGTGTCTGAAGCTATTTATTTTGATTTTCAAAGAATTAATTTCTCCAGACACAGAATTCGAAGATTAATTTCTTTTTATTGGGGTCTCATTGGGGTTCCAATCCCGGATCCCTCTTTCTGTTTTGTCAGATTCCCATATCCCGCGTACGTAAACAATTCTTATTTTCTTGTCATTTCCTGGGTCCTGCAAGACCTCAATTCCCTGTTTTCCCTAGAAAATAATTTGATTTTCACATGTCACGCTTACAAAAAATCGGCAATCCCGCGTCACACTTAGACCCCAATGAGACCCACTGTTATTTATCTATTTTTGGTTGATTTTTAACCGCTTGAGTGCTGCTATAGATGACACAGACTTCTATTTTATATACATGTAGTCAGATCATTTATTTTCATATGTCACATGAATTCCTACTATGCAAGCTTTTTCAAAGAAATTGTAGCGTCTTCATGCATTCTTAATAGAACGAAAACCGCAGGAATACAGTTTACTATCATCATGATAATGTTTTAAATTATGATCTCCATAAAGATAAAATTCTGTTTGTCAAATATTAAAGACATGACAGGCTTTGGACATCACTAAGGTTCCTATTTGGACTATAAGGTTCCTGAATATTTGTAATTTTTTATTTTAGTACACTTTATAAAAAATAATTATTAAGATACAATTATTTACACTTGATAATTTTGTTTAAAATTGTTGGTCATGTCAACTTCAATTACAGTACACAAGTCCATAAAGATGAGAAATTTATAAAATATATGCTATACTAGGAGTAGGACCTGATTTTGTGATTCACTAAAAATGTGCTGGGCAAAGGTGTCCAGTGGTTTTTGAAATTTATTACATTGTTACACATTCAATGATTGTACATGTATATAGTTTTATTTTGTATGCATACATGTACTTGTAAAGAAGGGAGACAAGAATTAAACTTACAACAGTTACTATTGAGCATTCACTATAATTATTAATTAGTCTCCCAAACAAAGTCTGGAGACTTATTGGTTTTGCTCAGTTCTTATTATTTTTATTATTATTCTTCTTCTTCTGCCACTTCTCAAAAACCACTTGTCAGAATTACCTAGGGTTTTATAAAATGTTAGACTAACATGTTTAGGGGAGCTATCAATTTTTCGCTTGTGCATTGGGGTCCATTAAGCTAAGGAGTATTTTGAGGGGCACAAAGAAGGGAGGGGTTTACTAAAGAACCCTATGGGATATAACTTTTTAAAATTTTCAAATGACTATAACTTGAAAACTGTTAGTGATAGACACACACCGTCTTCAGAAATGATTAAAGGACAAAAAAAAACCAAATGAAATGAAATATAGGGTGAGTTCCTGGGGGTCATTTCCACCCCATTCAATTTCAGAATGTGCAGTTATCTTGTAAACAGTCTTGATCCTAATCATTAAACCATAGAAATTCTTGCATGGGACAATAACTAAAATCAGATGAAGGATAAGGTGAGTCCCTGGGGTCCCCACCCCCTTCAATTTGAGAATGTGCTACAATCTTATAAACGGCCGAGATCCCCACCCCATAGCCATATATATTCTTGTATGGGATAATAAAACAAATCAAATGAAATACAGGGTGAGTCCCTGGGGGTCATCACCCCCCCCCCCCCCCCCCCCCCCCCCCTTTTTTCAATTTGAGAATGTGCTATAATCTTTTAAATGGTCGAGATCCCCAACCCATAACCATATATATATATATATATATCTTGTATGGGACAATAAAACAAATCAAATGAGACAAAAGGGAAATCCCTGGGGGTTATCCCCACCCCTCTTGTTTAAAAACTGGTAAACGATCAAGATCCCCACCCCTAAACCATATGCATGTATATTCTTGTTTTTGACAAAAAAAACACATCAAATGAAATAAAGGGAGAGTCCATGGGGGTCACCCCCGCCCCTCATGTTTGAAAACTTGAAAATGGTTGAGATCCCCACCCCTAAACCATATACATGTATATTCTTCTATGGGACAATAAAACAAATCAAACAAACTATAGGTGAAGTCTCTTGGGGTCACCCCATCCCCTCCTGTTTGAAAACTTGTAAACAGTCTAGATCCCCACCCCTAAATCATATATATTCTAGCATGGGATAATGAGACATATCAAATGTAAATTAGGTGAAGTCCCTATGGTCACCTCCCCCCTTTTCCTCCTGTTTGAAAACTTGTAAATGGTTGAGATACCCACCCTTAAACCATATATATTCTTGTATGGGAAAATAAATCAAATAAAATATGGGACCATGGGAATGGCGATTTATGGGAGCTTTGTTTGGGAGACTTTGTAACAGCTACTTCTTGTTTAATATTGTAATACAAATTAAACTGTATGTTTTGAAATTTGAATGCTCTATACTTTAAGTTTAAAATACTAAATTATTTATTATTTATATTGCTAACCAGCACTGGGTATTGAACAGTAAAGATTTCAAGGTTTGGTTAAATTTGTAATGGGCACGTTTTATTTGTAGTCTAAGTATGAAATTATGGGGTATCAAAGGGAGTATTTGTATCAAGAAGCTTTTGCTACATTATGTATTATTATAATGGAGTTATGCAAATATCAATTAATACATCTTTTTGTTATTTTTGTTTTGGTTAACAGCCATTAATACATGTAATAGCAATTGGTTTGTTATTTTGATTTTAACCCTTTTGACATCCCATGGTATTGTGCAAGAACTCATTTGTACTTTGTTTTAGCAGAGGTTTGATTCATTCATATAAAACTATTCCACAAATATATATTAAAGCTATTCCACAAATATATATAAATTCATATTTAGGGTGATTTAAATATTCTGTTGTATGTTTTGTCCCTTCTGGATGCAATGTGTACAAAATAAATTTTATTGAAGTTGCAAAACAGATATTTAATAAGTAATTTTAGTATTTGCCCTCTGAAATTGACCACTTAATATAAGCAGTAAATCAATCTGAAACAAATGCTGAAAAAAATATAAAAATGGTTCAGTTTTAGAAGCTGTCCAACTTGATTGATGCCTTTTTACTAACAATGTACTTTAACAAATAGATTGAATTGCGAATGGAAAGTTCATAAGTCAAGGTCACTATTGGTAATTAGTTCTGTTTGCATACATGTAGTTAGATGTCTCTTCACATTGTACATGTAGTTGCATGTGAACTTACATGTTAGTGTTCCTCTTAGTCTTAGATTCATCATGACTGTTGTTATTTAGGTCAAGGTCACTTGGATAAAAGTGGTTTTAATATGATATTCCATGACAAAAACTAAATTGTGTAACACAAACACATAAGGGATAACTCATTTACAGCATAGAGAATTTATATGGTTCAATTGCAATTAAAATTTATGATCTAAGGAAGATGACTCGGATTCAATTGAGATTTAAATGAGTTTTATTCAGGATAGCGAATACAATTTAATACACATTGCAAAACAAAATGAAAACACTTTTCCCTTCAATGCTCACAGGCATTTTGATTTTAATTTGGATTGATAAAGGAGCATGAGTATGGGTCCACCAAAATATAAAATGACAACTTTATCATTATATTTTAAAATTTCAATAGTTGTAAAAAAGTTTCTCTTTTCCATTTTTCTGAAACAATTGTTATTGTCTGTGGCCAAACATTTCAATTTGTTTTAAGTCTGATTTTAAGATCAAGTTTTAAAATCTAAACCTCACAAAATGCTGAAATTGTAATTGCATCTAGCATGTTCATTTACATTCTTTGTTTTATATTTTCAAGAAGAAGTGTAATTGCCTTCAGTCAATGGGTGCATATTACATGATCTTACATGTATGTGTATGATAAAGCATCCAGGACATCTTTTTTTATACAGCATCATTTGTTGTAGTGTCTTTCTGTAAAAAGATCTTTTATCAAGTACAAATGAGTCTTGTGTGTGTGTGTGATCAAATATTCGTCATGATCAAAGTGTACTGAAGAAGTGTTTCATAGCTTTAAAATTTGAAAAAAAATTGCACTTAACAGGCTATTATTTGAACTTGGAATTATTTTTTAATTATGGAATTCGCATAATTTCTTGTGTTTAAATTTTTTTATAAATTCCATGTTTATTTGTATTATGATCTTTTAAGCGGTTAATAACACTTTCCATACAATGCATTTTGGTTAGATAGTGTTGTGAGCGGCACAGTACATTCTATTGAAAATATACTATTTTCTTTGTGATAGAAAGTGTTGTGCGCAGCACAGAACATTTCAGTACAGAACAATCATGGAATTTATGAAAAATTTCAATAACAAGAAATCAAGCAAATTCCATAGTTAAAAATAATTCCAAGTTCAAATAATAGACTGTTACTTGTTTAAAAAATAAAATCTTATTTTTATTGCTGTCTGATCAATTTTTGTTTTTTTAATTATCTGCTTGGTGTGAAATTATGATCGCGTTTTATTATATTAAAAGAAAAAGCTAGAAACTATGAAATTGATCTTCTGGAAGTGCTTTGCCTCTGGCTCTATGGAAACATGCTACTAGTATGTCAAAATATAACCATTAAAAATTAAATTAAAAAAATATATGATTTGATCATGACATTTTCACATCCCATGCTTTACCCTTCCTATATTGTTTGTACTATATTTTAACATTTAAGGTTAACATTTGCACAAATTCTAAAAAGTAAAATACTTAATTTTTTTCTTTTCTTTATTAATGGTCATAAACTGATTGTTTTAAGTACAATGTACATGCATGTGATGCTAAAATCCTTGATAATATTAGTCATAATCAGTATTTTAAAATACAAAAATGTATGTTTATTCTAGGAATGAAACTAGTTTGAATTTTAAAACAAGCAATATGGACCAGAATGAGCATATATATAACATAAAGTATACCCTAGATAATATTTCTAAATGGTTTTGTATGAAGATTTAAGATTTTATACAATGCACAAAACTGGATTTTGAAAATATTTGTAATTACTTTATTGCACTGTTGGTCTTTAGTTATTACTCTGATTCAAACATCTTTATATAACCACAGACAAATCAATGCATAAAATAAGATTTCCATTTTGTTCTTAGCTTGTAGAAGATTTTTTAACAGAGAACATTAAAGTACAGGGAAGTGATACTGAAGTGTTACAAAGCCAGTTATATATAGGTATAATATATATTACCAAAATCAGTTATATATAGGTATAATATATATTACCAAATCAGTTATATATAGGTATAATATATATTACCAAAATCAGTTATATATAGGTATAATATATAAAATTTAAAAACCCTGTTATTCTGGATCTTCATAAGGAAATCCTTCTGCTAGAAATTCAGTATATATATATTATACTAGAGACTTGATTCTAATATGAATTGCCATTCTTATCTGTGTATCTGGCGGTTTTGTTCTACTCGCGAAAATAAGAGAAAATTTGCACCCCGCGAAAATAACCTGCTATACGTTATTTGAATGAAAAGGATCTTCAAAATATGCATACAGATTGAAAATGAAAAAAACCAAACATTTATATTAACAAATGAGTTGTTTTAATTCAATCAAAATCTGTAATTTAAGCTGAATTTTCATCATTAAGAAAAACCTGAACATAAGATTTATATAACATTCTGGATGCTCTCTGAAATTTGAGGTGAATCAGTGAAAATTCATTCACTGTGCAGCTACTGATTAAGATAAAAAAAAATCATAAATACAGTTTATACTGAAAAAGCATGTACCTTAATATTTTTGAAACAACACCTTTCACTTGTTGTTGAAGTCAATAGCATTTATGTATAATGAAGAGACATTATCATTTGAGCAGAATGGTTAAGAAGCACAGAGGTTAAGTAGAATTATAATCCTCACTAACATGTCTTAGTCAGACTATTATAAATCTATTTAATGACTCAGTCTACCTCATTCATGTTACTATATATCTTTTACAGCTTGTTTCTGGGGTATGAAGGAAACTGTACAAGAAATCTTATCCAAAAGAATATGTAAGTACTACATTTGTACCTTTCAGAACTTTGTTTATGAAAGTGTAAAGACAAAATCTCCATTGTATACACTGATAAAATCAGTTGGATATCAGACCTTTATTTTCTACTTTGTAGACTTCTCACCTTTTTAATGCCCCCACCACAGCAGAGGGGGCATTAAGTTTTATCCTTGTAATTAAGTACATCCCCAAATTAGTTGCCATTTTGTAAATTTAGTTTGCCTCAAACAAATGTTATGAAACTTACACACAATGCTTATAAACACCAAACACACAACAAGTTCAAAATTGGGTGGCATCTCTTTCACCATTCTAGAGTTATGTTTAATAGATATATATGCCATTTACACTTAGCGTGGGGAATATCACTTTTCTTTAATGTAATATGCTGTTTTATTCAAAATCCAATAATAGAAAACCCTTTGCCTTCTAAAATAATACATAATACAATAGATAAAGGAAGATGTGGTATGAGTGCCAATGAGTCAACTCTCCAACCAAGTCACAACTTGTAAAACTAAACTGTTATAGTTCATAGGCTTTTAACACGGAGCCTTGGCTAACACTGAACAGCAAGCTATAAATGGCCCCCAAAAATGACTAGTTTAAAACCATTCAAACAGGAAAACCAACAGTCTAATGCATGTAAAAAACAAGAATGTTATAATTCATTTTATTTTGAATAAAATTAACACTTGAGTTGGGTTTAATTGACCCCTATTTTCTTATATACAAAATATAACGATATATATCATTTCAGCACCAAATAGTCAGAATAAAGGTACACTGTGGACACCTCTACATGCAGCTTGTTTCCAGGAACATGGACCTGTAAGATAATAGATATACCGTAATAAGTTGCACCTTTGTCAGTTCACTAGACAAGCTGTATGAGTCGTGTGAACTGACAAAGGTGCAAAATCTTCAAGCATTTTCATTGTAATTTTTGGTATCAGAACATTAAATTACATACATTACCTGTTATGACCTATGTAACATTGTAATGCTAATCAATGGTTCATACTATCGGTACTTTGGCAGTTGGTATATAGCTGAGATGTTATAATGTGATATATGATAGGATATTAAAGAATTATTAGTGCAAGCACTGAGCTTTTGCTTTGTATTTATATTCATAATTAGTAAAAAAAAAAATAGATATAAGAAGATGTGGTATGAGAGCCAATGAGACAACTCTCAAATGCATGTTTCAGAATTTAGTTTCATAACATTGTCAAGAGAACCTGTAACACTCATATAAAGGACTTTTTTTTTTCTTAACTTAGCTCATGTTTCATATATAATCTATTGTATAAAACTGTTATAGATTAAAACAAACTTTTTGTTTATAGATAGTCATGATATAGATAGATCAAGGATTAAAATGAACTTTTTGTTTATAGATAGTCATGATACTATTAGAAGCTGGAGCACAACCAGAACTACCCGACTCTGAGGGAAGGTTAGTTTCATTTATATAACAAGTCTGGTATAAACAGACATTCTTTTATTTTTTGTGCTATTTTCACTTTTCTTTAGCAGTGATATTTTTCCTCACTAGTAAAATATCTGTTCTTGGCAAATAATTGGTCGAAACTTATTTGTGATGTCAAATTTTCTTGATTCTGTTGAAATTTCTTATTGTTAAATCATGAAAAAAGCTGACCATACCTGATGGCGTCACATAAATAGTCAAGACTTTCTTCAAATCTTTGTTTTTTCTTATTTTTCACAGGCATTTTTTGTTTGTTATTTATTTAAATTACATGTTTTAGGTTGAGCAATTAATTTTGTTTTTACTGGAATAAAAAGGTGAATAAATGGTTAACAATTGATTAAATTGATTTGGAATTACAAAACTTTTTCAAAAAGGATGTCATTTAATTTTGAGTTATTTCCCTTATACTGTTATCATTATTAAGTTAATTTTATTTCAGGACAGCAAAAGATTTTGCCTCAGCATCAGATAGAATATGGCCACATTTTGCAGCATTAAACCTAAAAAGAACACACAAATGGGAACTTGTTGAGAAAGGTGTCATTAAAAAGGTAATTTTACTTAGAATGAAATGTAACTGAACATATTAGACATCATTATAGTCATAACATAAAAAAAATATGTAAGTAGCCATTGAAATCATTTTCTTTGATCCTCTTTTATAAGACTCAAATGCAACCAAACAATATACAAAATGAAATAAACTTCTGTGGAAAATGAAATTGTGACATGCCACCCTGAAAAAATAACCTTATTGTAAAAGTGCTGTGATTAAAATACCTTGTGAAAATTTTACTGCACAGAGTTGGGTCCCCATTATTGAACTTTAAAATCTTATTGCATGTAAGATATCTTATCCTTAGAACTACTGGATTTTGGGTCTTCTGTTCTGGAATATTGACTCCCCTGTTTGCATGCAGGCATGATTCCACTATATAGTTTAGGGCCGCTTGGCGGCCCTGAAATCGGCCAGCGGCCCCAAAAAAATGTACATGAAAATGAATTCCCAATTCAGGAAAAATAAATAAAAATCGATATTTCCGGAAAAGTTTCTGTCTCCAATTAAGGCAACTATAATTTTTCATGGTTTGTTGTCAAAACGTTTTAAAATCCGGATAAGAATGCTGTTTACGATCGCATTTTATTAACAATTCAATTCAAATCAAATCTTTGTTGTCATAAAACTACATATTTATAGTTGTGACAACAACAACGATTTCATTATGTCAAAATGTGGCAAACAATTTTATCAGCCGAATTCAATTGATTAATATGTTATAGGAGTATTCGATCTTGTAAAAGCAGATCGCCCACCAGGTTGATAAAAAATGGGTGTCAAAGCAGACCTCGGCAGAGAGAAAATTCAAATTTTGATATAACATTGATGGATAAAGTTTAATGGGCGCCGATCTCGTAAAAGCAGATCGTCCAGCAGAGCTGGTTATATAATATGATGAAAACTTGTTTTGTAAAAGAAATTATTTCCTCAAAAGACAAAAGTTTGAGCGATTTTTGAAAATAATGTTGATGATAGACTATTCATGAAATACGATGTCATCATTATGGAACTATTTCAAAAGTTTTAAAGATGATTCAAATAATTTTAAAGAACACTGGTTCAATGCTTTAAATATCTTATCAATTAAGTATATGAACTTTTGTAATTGCTTTTCTGAATTCGACAATTGACCAGTTCAATTTGAAATCCATTTGAATCAAGGTAGAGATGACCTGCTGTTGAAAAAATACCTGATGAATGATTTTTTTCCAGTGGTTTATGTTAGCTGAAATATATGTGTTTGTAATAGGTTTAGGCATGCTAGGTAACTATAGCTAAGATAATAGACTAGTGCATCATGTTCAATGACATTCATGTAATAACAGTAGCCCATCCAGAATTATTCAAAATGTTACAACTTACATGAACATTAGTGTACAGGTTTAACTTAATAATATTCTTTTGCCGTTTTTGCAGGAAAATAATGTTATTTCGTCTTAGATTTTATGCTTAAAAAATTCCCAATTAGAATAAAAATTCCAAATTTGATGTCCAACGGACCCATTTGAAAACACCTGAAATCATCCCTGGCATGGAATTAGATGAACAAATACAAGAGGGCATAATTTTCATGGGATTCAATTTTCCATACAGATGGATGTAAATATGCCATGAGAGCAGTAAATATTAAAGTTTGAAAATTTAAATGCTTGGTCAAATACAAGTGTGTGATTGATAGCGGTTTAAAGAAATTATGTATAAAATTACTGATTTTATGAATATGGCTATAGATGTGAATTTTTCTAATTTGTAGATTTCCAGTAATCAGTTAAATAACCCGGCAAGACGAAGTGGTCATGGAATAAGGCTGGTATGTAACTGTATAATATAACTTCCTAGTCATTTATTCATTCTTTGTTTCCTCCCTTTATGTCAGGTATTCAAGTTAAATATAAAAAAGAAGATTTGGTATGGTTGCCAATGAGACAACTCTCCACAAGAGACAGACCAAAATGACACAGAAATTAACAACTATAGCATGTATCGGTCACTATAGAAATTTATGAGTCAAAACAGCAAAAATTAGTCATGGTTAAGTAGAACAAAATAATAATACAGTGTTAAAACTCAATAACAAAACCCCTTTACTTTTGTATTGATAGCTGTGACTATTAGAAGTAAAAATGATTTACCTGTTTACAATCAAACTGGAATACAAGACATTGATTGTGTGAAATTGAACCAGTTAGATTGTTGAAATTGTGTATCTGGATAATTGAAATCATATAAATGGTATGACCCTATGGTACTGACATGATGAATAAATCTTCTAATGTTCATCACTACTTTTGAGATACACAAAATATAGTGCATTTTTCATAACATTCTATACATCCTATGCATGAAAATTTCCAGAAATTTATCAATGTAATATAGGCTCAGATATTTAAGTTACAAAGTTTTGTTATCTCCCTTTGTCTATAATTTTAGTTAACCCTTTAACCCTAATCCCCTCTGTGATGTCCCGTATGACCTTTCATACCTTTTTTGAACTGCCCCACCTTAACTGTCATGATAGCAGGAACTTCAACCAAGCAGTTCATGGTCCATAAACTCTTCTCAGACGTCAGTTTTTGAAAATATGACACTTTGAAAGCTGTTTTAGAGTTCAAAATTGGAAAAAACGTGAAAAGTAGCCAAAATCAGGTGGGGGTGGGCATCTTTTGATGGCTACTACGTAACTGGTAGTCATTGTAGGTATAAACTATTATCATAAATGCATGCATAGGTGGTATAGGAACACAAAGAGGTATAATATGGCCAATAGAAAACAAGTCTGTAAAATCTAGGTTACCGTTTGTCAAAAACATTTAGGCAGACCTGACTTGACAATAATAAAATCACCAGCAAGACACTTAAGTCCAATATACTCCCAGTTAGCATGAATGGACTGCAGGAACTATAGGGTAAGACTTGAGTGACAAAAAAACACAGTATGGTCAATGTTCACCTCTCAAGGTCGTTATAAAATCGAAAAATAGACAGAAAAGGATCATTTTTCAGTGGGGGTGGGTTCAAACCCATGAGAAAATCATCCACACCCCCCACTGATGCCATCCACCCCCAAATCTCAATATATAGTGTAATAGATGAGCATCAGTTACAGCATCAAGAGTCTGCTAATTTGCATATAATTTGCATATGATTGCAAATTTTTCGAAAATGCCTGATTTTCCAGAAATCTCTTTGGGGCGAATGAGTTAAACAACTACAACCAATGCTTTCTACAATGTAATGTTTGATGTTACTTCCAAATTGATGATTTAAAGAAATCTGTAACCATTAGTGTTAAATAAAAGCACTTTGATTTATTTTTATATTTGATTTGTAGATTGTTGATTTTCTTTCTATAGTTTTTCATTTTTATGGCCCCCAAAGTTGTCAGTGCCATATAGTTTTACCCTTGTCCGAAATTCCGTAATTCTGAAATTTCGAAATTCTGTCATTGAGTTTTTTTTCTAAATACCTTCAGATATTGGGTGGATTTTTGGTATGTGAGTTAACCATGATGAGTTACATATCAAGTTAAAGTTTCATACTGCTCTGCTAACTTTTACCGAAATTACGGGCTTTGGACTTTGATAAATTGTTGAAAATCACAGTTATACAAACCTTTTTTTCTAAATACCTTCAGATATTGGGCGGATTTTTGGTATGTGAGTTACAGATCAAGTTTAAGTTTTGTATCGCTCCGCTCATTTTTATCAAAATTACGGGCTTTGGACTTTGATGAATTGTTGAAAATTACAGTTATGCTGACTTTTTCTATACGGCTCCAGATTTTGAGCTGAATTTTGATAAGTGAGACAACCAACATGTTTGTGTCCACATGTGTTATTCAAATTGCAGATTTTTTTACTTTTTGGGACGGGGCCATTCGTGTCCCTTTGACACATCTAGTTTTTTTTCAACTTATGAGTTTTGAATTTCTTTTTTGGTAATTTCTGTCAATATTTTTTGAATGAAAAACTGTTTATATAATTAAAGTATGTAATAAAAAAATAAATACAATAACTATTTTGTATATTTCAGGCTGCTAACAGTCGACCAGAATCAGCTTATGCTTACAACAGTGATCCGTTCATCCATGCAGCAGTAACAGGGGACGTGTTAGCTGACCAAGAGGAAAAAGTGTCTGGTCAACAATTACAACCTCAGTTCTCATTATGGAGATGATACATTTTCTAGTCACAAATCTGTTTAATGTTATCCATTGTCACATTCATCCAAACCAGGGTATGCATAGCAAGGACTACAACGTCAATAAATCATTCAACAAAAGTTCAGACCACCATAACAATGATGTTGCAATTTTTTATGATAGCATGTTTGTATGGTATAATTTAGTACGCTAGGTTTATGTTTGTATGATATAAAATAAGTTAGTACACTAGGTATATTCTTGATCAAATCAGGGCTAAATATAGTATATAATTATCCAATATAGACTGCTTGTGTTAGAGAGTTATTTGAAACAACCAAGGTGATCCTAGTCCATGATTTCTTTTATACCCATGTTTGGTTAACAGTCAGTTTAAAATTAAACTATCATTAAGGTGGTTCCAAACATTAATTTGGCTTGTTTAATTTTCATAAAACTTTGACAAAATGTTTACTTTGACCATATGACAAAAATATAAAAATTCCAAAATCACACACTTTATTGGAAATTTTGTTGGACAGTTTGACTAACACCAATTTTGATCATTTAAAAGCTTAATATTTCCTGAACAATAGAACACAATTAAAACATTCAGCTGATTTTTACAGAGTTATCTCCCTGTAGTGTTTTGTTCCACCTTAAACATATTTTCTGGTTTTATGGATTTCATTTGTTCATTATTTATATATGCTTCTTTCTATAAGTGTGTTAACATCAAGTTCAAATGTATAAACAGAGAAAAAATTGATCAAATTGAAAGCATCAGACAAGACAAAAAGACTATGCTTTGTTTTTATGGATGACTTTAGAGAGAAAACAAGTTTTAATTCTGTGCTTTTTTCTTTTTTCTTGGCATTTATCATTTCACGGTTTATTTGTTTCTATGACCAATAAAAGATTAAACTGAGATTTTCAAGCAGTGTAGGTTGTCATTTGAAAAATATAAGGCCTGTATGAGGTTTTTCTATCACTTGGCAATAAAACATACAGTGCTGACTGTGTTCCTGAAAATTATAGTGCATTTATATCATTATATTTATTGAAAACTTTCATAATAGTCATTAAAGAATATAGCATTATTTTATAAATAGTTGTAAATAAGTGGAAATATAATTGACCATGAAGTTGGGACTTTCCATAATACTTGAATTCATTTGTTACTCATATAATTCACAGACATGATGTTCAAAAGTTATAAACCTGTAATTTGTTTTACTTGAAATGCAGACTTTTTATGATTGTGAGGTTTCAATCTGTACTTTATTTTAAAATGTATTTTATATTTTAAAAACTAGAGAATAATTTATACTATGTTGTGCAATCCAATATTTACATGTGTTAAAAATATTATTAACATTTGAATAGATATATTATTTTGTTTAACAACCTGTAAACCTTAAGCATAAAAATTTTCTTTTCAATTTTTCTTTCTATTTCCATTCTATGAAGAGCTGTTTAAAAATAGCACATATTGAAACATGTCCAGTATTTTTTCTTTTTCTTATTTTGCAATAAATTTATTTATGTGTACGTATTTTTATAATGTTTGAACTGCCATATTTGACTTACCCTTTTAATAAATGTCTGATGAGAAATGAATTATCACATACAGTAAAAATGTGTGTGTAGATTGTATAGTTAAAAATATATTTTTTTAAATAATCTTCTAAGTTGCCATATACAGGAGATGATCAGTATTAATAATAATTATATTTCAGAACATTGATATATGAATGTGCTTTATTTATTGTATTTTCAGTGAAAATGTTATAAGGGAAAATATTGATATTGACTGATTGTTGTCCGTTTTAAATGTTCAGTGACAAATATTTCATTCATATTCAGGATGAGAACAGATAACAATAACCTATAGGTATGTTTTGCAGAGTTGGGTAAAATGGACCAAAGCATTATGAATTAAGACTAACTGTAAAAAGAAAAACATAAATATTTGATTATGTCCTAGTATACTTTTAGTCAAAGTCACCTTCCTTTACAAATTTGAGAATACTGTGGAAACAAAGACTAGAATATTTGATATAAATCTTTCTCTTCCCAAATTTTAAGATCTACCACGATGATGGAAGTTTTTAAAGACCCTGACTGGCTATAAAGTCTTGCATGGTCGGTTTAAGATCTAGAAAACCTTTCTCAATATCATTTTGTTATCATTTTGTTTGTCACTTTTTGTGTGTGTGAATAAAAGAAAGATTGCATTTAAAACTTATCTAAATAATTTGTGTTGATGCCATTTATACAATTTGAATATCACAGATGTATAAGTTGTTTGTTATTTATGGTGTAATGGCACAATAACTGTGATTATTTGTTAACTGTTTGCATATTATATTTATTTTAATTGTTTGGAGTATTAATAAAAGGAATTTGATCCAAGCTGATTGTTGATTCTTTGCTACCTGTTTATATATTTATGTACATGTTGAAAATAGTTTATTTATCAGGAATTTCACATTGATAACACAACAAACAGATTCCAGAATCAGATGATTGTTGGATGTTCGCTCTTTTTCTCCATTTCTAATGGAACTCCAATACCATGGTTATACAAAATAATAAAACTAGGAATATTATTATTATTTAATCACTACTAGTACTAGTTGACCATTTTTGTGTCTCGCCTTCAACAAAAGGCGAAAAATGTAAGTCATTGGAATTACAATCTGGTTGTATTGTAAACTATTTGTATAAACAAAGCTCTTTATTTTAGAGGGTAGAAGATCCGGAGATTTCATACCATGTATACCAAGTTTTGGTCAGTCATATCTCAATTGACCATTGACCTAACCTTTATGGTACAGTGAATGCTTAAAAAATGTTTAGTTTTTTGTTAAGTGAATTTCTCACTTATCAGTAAGAAGATACTTATATTTTTGAGAGGGGTTCCTTTCATGGCTCATCTGACCTTGACCTTGTTTTATGGATCAAGCATCACGGTTCAAGTTAGATGATAAGGTTCATTTCTCAGATCTATTAGCAGTGGTTCAACTGTATGTATTATCTGGAATGATTGTAAGGTGTACATATCAGTCTTGTAAGTTTTATCTGACCATGACATTATTTTCATGGTTAAATGGGCAAGGATTTGTATCAATAGTTTCGTCCACTTCTATGAGATACTATAAGTACAATGATAAACTGCATTTGGTGTATTGAAAGGTGTACCGTCTATGGCCGGTTTCGTCTGACCTTGACCATTTATATAGTTAATTGGTCAGTCGTAAGTCTTTCTTGTTAATTCTGTTTCTTAGATAATGATGCTATAAGCAATAGGTCAACTGTGGTGTATGGATTGGAAGATGTACATATCCCTCTTGCACAAATCGTCTGACCTTGACCTCTTTTCCGTTATTCATTGGTCTGTTAAGTTTTCTTTCTTGTGAACTATAAACAATGTCAACTACATGTGTGGTATAATGCAATGAATGAAAGAGGAACCTGTCTGTATGGATTCGTTTATATAACCTTGACCTTATTGTAATGGATCATCGGAAATGTTAAGATTATTTGATATTTGTAGATAACATTTTCTTCAAGACTATCAACTCAAAATCAAATCAGGTCAGTTAAGCAGTTGAGACGACCCAGGGTGTGCACTCTTGTGGAATTTAAAATTTATTCTATGTATTTGAATGTTTGCGGGAAATTACAGAAGTAATCCCCAGACAGATTGACTAAAAGTTAAGCATGTTAAATGAAAAACATGTTTGGCTGGATACTATATGTTATAGAGGGAAAATGAGCTATTCTTTTACCATTTCTTAAACGGTTTGAACACATTGCCTTTTCCCCCAAGGAGTATTTTTTAACTCGGTATTATCACACATAACCTATTACGTTTTGAATAAGAAACAAATGAATAAACACTTATGGTTGTCAAGAATATTTGTACCTCTACACTGTTACGTCAGATTTCGTTGATAGTTATCAAGAGGACAATCCAAGTTATATCTGTGTTATTCAACTTCCTGATACATTCTCGCTATGATATTACTTGAGCTAAATACAAGTGAAAGAAGAAAAATCCTTGTTTTATTCCGTGGTTTTGCCTATTTTTTGGTGTCAATTTTTTAGCGACTTATCATTAGCGGAAACGTTAATTATTCTAAAAAGGAGAAGAATTACCGCTACAACCCGTCATGCACATCAATTGTTTCTATACAACTACTATTTTACAACCCGTTGAGCTGGCATTGAAGAAATACACCAATACCTTCTATATAACTATTACTTTTACGACCAACTGTTTCAATAATTTGTCTAACTACTTAATGTTTCTGTTTCTAATTAAATTCCGAAATAATGGAAAAGGTCTTTCAATAAAATCTCAGTGGTTAAATTTTGCCACGTGATGTCTGTACAATTCCCCGCCATCTGTCAAACATTAAGTCTGCTTGGAGAGGATCTTTCACACATATGCCGACCTATTCTTATCGTTTATCTTAACTAACGCTACCGTTATTTATTGTGAATGATATCTCGCAAAAAAATAACTAGTATACAAAAAATCAAGAAATAAAGTAAAACGCTTCCAGAATTCGTTCATTTAGCACCACATATGGTATTGTTTTAGTTAAATGACATATAACGACCCAACATTTATTTAGTTCAGATCATGGAAAGATTATATATTTATACAGATAACGGTAACCTCGGACTATTATACTAGTCCCAGAACTAACTCTCAAAAATACTTCCATACATAGATCAAGTGCGTTTATTTCGAGTAATATATAACATATGCAGGCGCTAAAAGTTTATATAAACGTGATGCCCTCTCCGAGAAGCTTGTTGTTTTCGTAAGATAGTACGAATAGCATATTCATCAAAAGAAATTTGTAGCAAAAAAAATGAAGATGCTTCATATACCACCGACCGAAGTAAAAAATGCAGTTAAAAACAATTATAAGCTTACATTATAAGTCCAGTAGAATAAAAACATTGCAAATCAAACTCTCGTGTGTTTCAAAGAGTAGGGACAACCTAAAATTCTAAACTATGGTCATTTTGAATGACTATCAATATTTACAAAATTAAGTCTCACAGCTGTATATGTGTGAATTTCAGGCTTATTACAAAAATATTTTTTTTAAACGACACCAAATTAAAACAATAAAGACGATATAAATGCTTGTGTATTTAGCAAAGCATGAATCGGAATGACACATTGAAGACCAAACCTGTACCCAAAGTATAAAGGCTGTTATATAAATTCTATCTATACAAATCCTTGATAAATTGTAATATATACGTTTGGTTATTGAAGCTCTTCGATGCAAAAACGTGTAAAATATTCAACATTGTATGAAATATTTTAACAATAATATCAATATATATATCACTTTAAACATAATAACATCCTGATTATATAAAGTTTTAAGTTTATTGTTAAGTAACTTTGCCGAACTGTTCTATCCCAGGATCTCCAGTTTAAAAAAAAAAATTTGGGGCTAAATTGTTCACACAGTTTACTGATAAAATGTATATTGTACAAAAACACATTAGTGTCATGTGCATCGCACTCTATATAATGTTTAATAATAAAACATGCAGCCTTGAAATTAAGTCGCTGGAATAAATTTAAATTCTGTATCCATTGACGTGAAAAAATAATTTGTCAGTTGTCCAAAATGATGGTTTAATTTATTTGTCAAAAGTTAGAACCTATAAATTGCATACCCCGTTCTAATGAAAAATGATATGGTCACAGATTAAGAAACAATAAGTTAATGCAATTACTTGCATAAGAAATTTGATAAAACAAATTAGCGTTTTGAAAACTATCTTCCTTTTCAAAAGCCCGACGTCAATGCACGTGCATCGAGGAGTCTTATTGGTTATAGAATCACTTCCGTTATTCACACAGACCTAATCTGCATAACTAACGAAGTTTAATCATCATTGATTGGCTTTGGAGTGTGTCCTGACGTAAACAAGATTTAAACAATTCCTTTTTCTTTTATTAACTTTGATATTTTGCATGCATCCTTTCTGGTTGTCATAGAAAATCCAAGATAGTCAGTCGGTCATCTACGAATTACAAAATATCTGTATTATCAACTTCCGTATTCAACCATACTTGGCGCACGAAACACTAGAAAGAACCACAAAAATATAGTAACCGTGTATTTTAAATTCAATCTGAGGTCAATAGTTTGCATGTCAGATTCCCCAAAACTCTTTGCTGTCTGCACTGGGATATGTTGTCCCTGGGATGCAAAACATTACAAATTGTGTATCGCACCTATTAAATCTAATATATAAAAGCAGTTTAAATTTAAAAAAAAAACAAAAAAACATAAAAAACAAACATTTTAAACATAAACATCTCGGTCGTCGAAATGTTTAAGATAATGTTAATTATTAATATTGTCGAAAGTTTGGGAGAAATACTCCACAGAATTTCAACAAAAAAGATATCTAGTTTGAAATTTGAGAATGAATTTAAAAAAAAAAGCATTGCAAGCCATGCATATTCAGTTGATAAAATACAAAATAAACATATAAAATAACCATATAAAATAACCATATGATGAAGAAAGATTTCTATACTAAATGTACCTTGTTATCATATCAATACTAGACAGACAATCATCAGACGGACAATAAATCACCAAGTAACACATACTTATTAAGTAGGTGTGAATCATTTATTCTTACACAATTATTACTTATTAAAATATCAAGATAAACATCCAGCTGTGACTGTCTCGTTCATCAGTGACATATACTAGTATTTGATTTTCGGAGGCAGAAGGATTTTTCATTCCGAAATATATTTTATTTTCACCTGTTTTACAATGCATTATTTGGCAGAATCATTGCAATAAGGTGCGAACAGAGATAAGAAAAACTTCCACTGTATTTGTTTCACTTCGAAGGGTAGCAATCTGATGTTGAAACCTATAGTGGAATTTTTCCCGTTGACAACATCATTTCACTGGTAGCCCTTTGCTCATTTAAAATCCTCGTTTAAATGAACCAGATATACTTTAAAAAGCTCTCAAATAGATGCAATAATTCCATACAATACCCACGAAATTTACTATGATATAATTTATGTAGCATAAATATAACAAAATGTTGAAATTATTCAGTAGTCCAATGATCTTCAAATATATCAACTATATAACTACATGTATATAGAATATGACACATACGTACCCAAAAGTCAAATATAATTCATCTACATAAATTCGAACATGTTGAAGATTCCAAGAAAGGCTTTTATTAGGAAAAACATTTTTTTCTTATTTTGTATATTATAATAATGCATAATGTATAATATACAAAATAAGAAACTGATGAGTGTGGATAGTATGTTTGGATGTTTGACAGTGTCTTATGACAAAAGGAGTTCTATGTTTTTTCCCTATATGGTGTTATTAACTGTCTTGCACGGTGACAACAGTACTGAGCATTAGGAGTATTATTTATTTAATATTTGTTTATGTTCAAGACGGGCATGGAGTAGACAGTAATTACATTAGTTACCAAATGATTATGATAGAATATGTTCTACATCTTTGATTTTTGATTCATTTTGTAGCTAGGAGAGCAACACATAATAGGTTCATTTTTCACATGTTTTTTTTCTAAATGGGAGATGATATCTAGATTTGAGAACATAATATAAGGAGCCTGTAACTCGGTTGTTGTCGTTTGTTTATGCGGTGTTACATATTAGTTTTATTTTTTTTATTTTTTAACATAAATAAGGCCATTAGTTTTCTCGTTTGAATTGTTTTACATTGTCATTTCGGGGCCTTTTATAGCTGAATATATGGTATTTGCTTTGCACATTGTTTATGGCCGTACGGTGACCTGTAGTTGTTAATTTCTGTGTCGATTTGGTCTCTTGTAGAGAATTGTCTCATTGGCAATCATACCACATCTTTTTTTATATGTATTTGCTTACTATTGGTATGGTTCTATTTATATTACTTTGTAGTGGATCGTCAGTATCATTCGTAAATTTGTTTGTTAAAATGTCGAATTGTTCCTCAGATTAGAATACATTTATTGGTTTTTAGTAATGACAATGCCTGACATGATGCTTGGGGCTAGATGAGCTAGGAAGTAAACTTCTGTGCTGATTTATATCAATTCTTTGATTATATCTCCTCAAAAGCTGGTCGAAGCAAAGATTTTTTTTTTTATATTATAACAGATAAAACATGATTTTGATCTAGCAATATATATGTGATTTTGCACAAGACTTAAATCGTGCAACAGGTGTTGGCAAAAATATTTAAAGTATATATATTATATAGATATTTTTCATCGCCAGACAATTGAAAACAAAATTATCGTTAAAAAAGGTCATATAATGAACATTTTAAAGTACATGTTTTTCATCCTCTAAATTAAAAGCGAACGCTGTGAGATAGATTTTCCTTTTCATATCGATCACTTTAGTTATTTTAATGACGCTACATCGCAATTAAAAAATATAAAAAGCAAGTACGACGAAGAAAGCAAATTTTCTGTAGCAAATAGTGCCTTTTTAAATACACTCAATTTACAGGTTTGTATGTAATAAGTGGTACATGTGAGGACTAACGTCACCCAACTATTTACGTTTACTGGTTACTGTCATCAAATTGAATCGGACAGCA